>CM042552.1:5370000-5475000 GCA_023630585.1 Cranoglanis bouderius
TAATTAAGGATGGAACTTTCTTTGTTAATTTATTTTTTTTAAACAAAGATGAGAATGGTTTTCTGCAAATAGTATCTCCAGTCATTTGAGGGTAAGATGAAACGATTTGCATACTATATAGTTCATGCATGCAGTCATTTTTACCTATTCTCGTGAAGAGGTGCCATGAATTTTTTCATGAATTTGAGTTAACAAATATTATTCATCCTGTGTATTTGTTATGGCTTCATGGACTAGCCTGCTGGGCCACCAGTGTCAGCGGGTTTTCTGGTCCTCGTAATAGAGCTGAAGAATGAGAAACAATGCAGCTCCCATGCAGCCTAAAGTAACTCCATATGGCTGAAGTCGACATCTATCATTCTCCATACTACGCATGGTGAATGAACCATATCCACATACTGATGAGAAAACATCTGCTATATGGCAACTTAGTTTGTAGTTTACAGCATATAAAAACCTAGAAAATGGACCTTCACACCAGGACACCACCAAATGATTCTCAGTCTGAAGGACGAAGACTGTTAATTCAGTAATGAAGTGATAAATAAAGGAAAAACCACTCTGAAAGTCACGTTGGAAGCAAATCCCTCACCGTATGCACATTGCTGACTCAGCTCAGCAACTCATAACATTTGGATGTTCCAAACCAAATAAAGGGCAAGTGTTCTGCTAGCACATGCGAAAATTTTGGTAGGTCATATCCACAAGCATACCATGCTAATTACCAGTGTCTACAAAATACACAATCAAACTTGATTCATATTTAGCCAACTCTTTAATTATGGCAGAAACCGCCACACATTACATACTAATTAGGCTGTAATTCCAAGTCTAACACTCATTACTAATAAAGAACGCAACCACAAAGAGTAGGAAACTATCTTGGCAACTTGGGTGTTTGCAGGTCTCTAATCTTTCAATGCAATTAATGTATGTGAGATATTGCATGCATAGCATACACTGAGTTGCCAGTTTATAAGAACAGGATCTAGTACCTCTCAGATTTGAAGCACCTGCATTCCACAGCTTATTTATGTGATCTGGGATCCTCTGCGGCTTTTTAGAATAAAATAATATAAAATAAAATAATAATAATAAAAACATTTCAATGAAATGATAATTCTGTATGTTTCACCTCTCTTCCAAAAAATATGATTGGCTCATTTCCACTAGCTATCATAGCGTTCTCATTTATTATTAGTCATGTATGGTGCTCACACATCAGTGTTAGAATCTCCCCCTCGCTACACTGCTAGCAGAGGCTAGCGGAGTAGCGCACTTCTGCATTCCACTGAGCGCATTCCAGCGCTATTCATAAAAACCCTCCGGACTCATTCAAAAAGGTTTTGTTTACTTTGCCATGTACTCTTTTGTTTTTGGTTTACATCATGTCTCTGCCCCCGCTTCCTTATTGGTCCGTTGGTTTTGGTTCACGTCATGTTTCCTCCCATGTTCTGTCATTGGTTCTCCTTTTATTGTTTGTTGTATGTTTGATCTTGTTTGCTTTGGATTACCCACGTTACTTAAGCCCCTGTTTGTGTCCGCTTCGTTGCGGAGTATTAACTAAAAGTAATAATGATGATGTTAATGAAAAGTAGCGACGGAGCAAAAATAAGGAATTATAGATTCATCTATGTTTTTGTTTACCAGGCGTCCCCTGGATCTTGGATTATTACCTTGTGACTTCTTGTAAGATTCCTCTATGTCTTTGTTTTCCTCGCATTTCCTCGACTTTGGATCATTGTCTCGTGACTTCCTGGATTTTTGCCCTGTGAGTGTTTGGATTATTGCCTAGCCTTTTTGGAATAACTGCCCTGTTGTTTTTTGGAATATTGCCTTGTTTATTTGTGTTTTTTTGTTAGACTGTACCATTACTTTTGAAGGTTCTCTTTATTTTGAATGTTCCTAATAAACTAACTTTCCCCTGCGAGTGCATTCTGCTTCCCTCCTTCCAGATCCGTAACAATCAGTAGAGCTTGCCAATGAAGAGTCATGGAAATGACTGACTTTGTTTTCTTAAAAAAAAAGAAAAAGTGATGGGGCAGAACAAGATGATAAAAATGCTCACTGGCCACACTGACCACAAGAACCCTGTGCCATATGTGTGTTCTGGGATTTCTAAGGGAAACTCTCACAGACAAGCAGAGCAAGTTTTGTGGAGTTAAACACATTGGAAATGTGCAGCTGACTCCTCCAGTCCTCCCATGGAAGTGTTATGGTTGCAATGCCTTATTGTTCCATGGTCAGCATACTAACACTATTGGCTGTAGGTCTATGATGGCACCGAATATTAAAGCACTCAGAGCACTGTTGCGTCTATACATTCTGGGACCTTTTCCCTCCTTGTCCACTTGCTGCATTAACTTTCCGCTGGTGTTTAGTTAATTCATATTTTATAAAGTAAGCACTGTTTATAAGGTACACCTATGTACATCATGTGGCCGGGTGGGTGCATGTGCAAAGCTTACCTGGGGAAGAGATGGCACCAGGATGCACTATGGGAAGGAGGCAGTGTGATGCTCTGGGCAATGTTCTGCTGGGAAACCTTGGGTCCTGGCATTCATATGGATGTTACTTTGACACATACTACTTACCTAAACACTGCTGCAGACCACGTACACCCTTTCATGGCAACGGTATTCCCTAATGGCAGTGGCCTCTTTCAGCAGGATAATGCACCCTGCCACACCGCAAAAAAAATTCAGGAATGGTTCGAGGAACATGACAGAGTTCAAGTGACCTCCAAATTCCCCAGATCTCAAGCCGATCAACCGTCTGTGGGATGTGCTGGACAACCAAGTCCATGTCTTCATGGAGCTTGTTTTATGCACAGGGGCATTGTCATGCTGGAACAGGGAAATTGTAATGCTACAGCATACAAAGACATTCTAGACCATTCTGTGTGCTTACAACATTGTGGAAATAGTTTGGGGAAGAGCCACATATGGGTGCAATGGTCAAGTGTCCACAAACCTTTGGCCATATAGTGTATATTGTCTTGTTTACACAATAGACCAAATATTTGATAAGGTCTTTATGTTCCCTTTCCTGTGTTTATACTGACATAGACCAATCTGAGCTTACACCAGAGATGGGAAAATACCATAAATCTTTACTCAAAGTACAATTACTCATCTGAATAAATTGTCTGGTAAAGTTAACGTACAGCTTCAAAATTTAATGAAAATTAAATTTCAGTATGGAAGTAAAAAAAAAGAAAAAAAAGTCTCAAATCACACACTGATTTTAGTTATTGATGGTAAATTAGTGCATTTTTTTTTTGTTTGTTTTTTTTTTACCAAGGAACTATGGAAAACATTATGTAAGACTAACAACAGCTTTGTTCCTAATCTCTCAAATGTTACCTACAATTATAATAACTAGCTGAACGCTAATAGCTGATAAATTGCTAAATACAAGTGTATGTATTTGTAGTGACCGCTAGATTACAGTGATGGGTATTAGGTCTCATTCTCTCCATCACATCTGTTAAAGTTTAGATTTGTTAGGAATCTAGATCAACTTGTTGAAGCTGTTTGATGCTAAAAAGTTGCCTTATGACTTAATAAATTCTGTATATCATTCTAAAGAAATGTACTGTTGTGTTTGAAAATGTAATGAGTCGAAAGTAGAGATTTTTCCTTTTGAAATTAAGTAAAAGCCAAAAGAATTAGGTGAAAGAAACTTCAGGGAAATTACATATACTTAAACACCAGACTTAAGTAAGTGTACTTTGTTATTTTCCATCTCTTAATAACATAAATATCTTGTGGAATTGCCACATTGCTGTCTCTTCAAATCTCATAGTCTGCACTGTATAGGTTTGTTAGTAGGTTTGTTTAAAGTAAACTTTTAAGTAGGTTGTTTTAAATGGTCTTTATTACAGATATCCAAAATAAAATTAAATCTCAGTACAAGTCTTTAAAAGACAAATAAGTTAAAGCAATGTCATGGAAAGAAAAACAAACATGTGCCTTTTTTGTTCAGTTCTACAACGATGCAGTCAGTATACGTACATAACCCTACACAACTGAGATGCAGCATACAAGTTTAGACAATGTTCACTTCTGAAAGGGTTTCTGTTTATAAACTGAATAGGAAACTCTATTAACATATTAACATTCTTATATATAATGTTATAAGTGAGGAAAGTTCTGAACCAAGTCCTCATTTTTGTTCTGTTCTGTTTGGGTACATATCTAAGCCAATAACTGCAACCATGAAAAGTCTACATGAAAAGTTAGCTGTTTTAGTTAACTCAGGGCATAGTGCTCTCCAGGGTTAGAGTTTAAACATTTCTTCCAGTCAGTCCAATGTCAACAATGTGTCCTACAGCAAATATGTGTATTAAAAAAAAAGATTGCCAAGAAAAAGTATGCCTTTATAGGTTTGAGTGTACAGGAACAGGAAAGGTTAATGTGTTTAAAAGCAATAACTTTTTCCCTTTAAACAGTTTTCTTTCACCCATTTAGAATTAAAAACATTATTTAATGTAGCTGTCTGGTTTAATATCCCTGAATGATTCATATGATTTCCATATTGAAGATGTCAGTAATATCCTCAGATTATTTTTCAAGATTAAATTAAAAAACATATATAGGCCTCATATATACAGTTTGATATAAATTGTCCCTGGCTGCAACAGTTAAAAAAAAAACAAAAAAAACAGGCTGTAGTATTTACATTAAAAAAAAAAAAAAAAAAAAAAAAAAAAAAACTTACACTGTATTGTCAGATTAGTAGTTACTAGGTATTAGGTATGAATGGGATAAGTAGCACAACTCCCTTGATGTTTGCAATAACTGACATGATAGAAAAACTGACTGGCAAAGTGATGATAAGAATTCCACAAACGCAGTAGAACATGTACTAGAATGATAACAAGTCATGTTCACATTGAAAAATAGGTAGAAATAAAGCTATGGATTAGCTGAACCTCGCAGATCTTTGGGCATGTTCTGAATTTATTGCTTCTCAGTATACATGAAGGTATGTACCCTTTGAGTCAACCCCAATCACATTTCTAGCTGTGCATCTGTAGAAACCTGTGTCTCTTGGCGTGGGGTTCTGGATTATAAGGAAGCCCTGAGGGTGTATATACTTGTTTCCAAACAGGCGTGGCTGAGGGCTCACAATTAACCTTGTTCTGTCAGGAGTCTCCCATGCCACTTCTGCCTTAGGGATACCAGTAGCTACACAGTTCAGTTGAACAGCAACTCCTCTTCTGGCATAGGTGGTAGGAGGTGGGCCACTGGAGATTCGGGGTGAGTACGCAATTATAGCCACTGGAATTGTTAGCAAGGAGCTTCCATATTCGTTTGCGGCTTGACAGGTGTAAGAACCTCTGTCGTAAACAGAAGCCTGCTGGATAGAAAGAGTACCATTTGGTAGAACAGCGTAGCGACCTGCCCTTTGAGGTCGGTTTAGAACAACCCCACTTGGCAAAGTCCATGTAAGACGGACAGGGTCACTAGTAGACAGACAGTGCAACTGCAGGCTTTCACCATTTATGACACTAACAGGTGAGTTGTACCTGTTATTAATCTCTGGCTTTCGCCCTTGAGTCAGCACCACAGTCCTCTCAACCAGTCCACCAGAATTGCGCCCCAAGCATCGATACGTTCCTGCCTCTGACACAGCTGGGTTAGTAATTACCAAAGTCCCATCAGACCTGTGGAGGAACTTGTTAAACTGGGAGCCACTCATTAGTGGAGAACCACTAGGAAGAATCCAGGTCAACTGTGGTGCTGGGGAACCTTCAACAGAACAATTTAGCATCATTGTCCTGCCAACAATTAGAGAGAGAGATTCTGTTTTAGGACTCTTGAGTCTTGGTTTCTCTATAATGTCCATTACATCCAGTTGTACCATGAGCCTTGCTTCCCCGCCTTCGTTACGAGCAATACAGGTTAATTTAGCTGTGTCGGTTACCCTTAATGAATGGATATCAAGAGTGCCATTTTGATGGACTGTCATCCGATTTCCATAGTACGGTGCTGGCAAAATAACATTCTCTGGGAAAACCCATAGCACATGAGGAACAGGAGTACCAGAAACCTCACAGTGGATCAGTTTCCTTTGATTCTTCATTGCAGATACTTTCAAAGAGTTTGTGGAGCCTCTTAGCCCATTGATAGCAGGAGGTGATACCAGGATTTCCAGCTTGGCCACTTTACGATCTTGCCCTGCACTGTTCCTGGCTAGACATGTGTAGTTCCCGCCATCAAAGCGCTGCACTTTCTGAATGACTAGTGTGCCATCATTATGGATAAAGTATTTGTCTGAGGCAGAAGGAATCGCTCTATTTGTTGGAGAGAACCACAGTATGTGAGGGTTAGGCTCTCCTTTGGCAGTACACTTCAGTGAGGCTGAATCTCCATACATGACCCTAATTACCTCAAAGGTCCTGTTTCTGATCACAGGCACATCTGCCACCACCTTGACATGTACTTTCATCTCATCCTTGCCAATCTGGTTCTCAGCATAACATGTGTAATCACCTTCTTCTTGCATCCCCACATCATTAAAGAATAAGGTGCCATTGTCAAAAACCACATATCTACTACCTGGACCACCACTGCTGCTGTCAGATTTCATAATGCTGTTTACCATAGTGCCATCAGGCAGAGCCCATTGGATATTTGGGTTTGGAAGACCTGATGCAACACAGTCGACTTTCAGGTCACCCCCGTACATAACCTTCTGGTTGATCTGTGTCTTCTGCTCAATCTTGGCTGGCTTTGTCAAGATATTGACCTTAAGGGGTGCATAATCATCTCCCATTTTGTTATGTGCAGCGCAAAGATAGTCACCTTCATCTTTCTCTGTTACAGAGTGGATAGACAGTGACCCGTTGGCAAACACCTTGATCCGTGGATCGTAACTGGAAAACAAAGAATTTTGAAGACATAATTTGAGTAAGTGGGTAATAAATGTGAAATAACCTGTAGTACTCTGTATGCTCTGTAGCACACTGGAGTAGTATACATCGTTGTACTACTTTGTAGTACACTGATTCACCAGTTTATTGAGTACACTTATTTAGTATATTCTTTCAGCATTCATCTTCAGTAAGCACCCTAGATCTGTGTTATTATTCATTAGGCAGATGTAGATAGATGGTATAAGTGTTGATCAATTTGTAGTAGGTGTAATTTTGGATAGACAAGTCTACCAAAAATACTAGAGACTCTGAATATCTATGTATGGGAAGGTTATGTATCTGTTTAAATGTGATTGATTTAATTAACTTATGTTTTCATTACCTATAATGAGCATCCACAAGCTTTTTGGATGGAGTCCTCCAGATGACCCTGGGCTCTGGATCTCCCGATGCAACACAGTCCAGTTGCAGATTTCCCCCATAAATGACATCTGTTTTCTGTGAAGATGAGGAAGTAATCCTGGCTCTGGCTGATGCAATAGATTTTTTCACTGTCAAACTAACAGCTCTGGATGCAATCCCAACTGTATTAGTTGCTGTGCATTCATATTTCCCTGCATTTGCCGAACTCAACCCACGAATGTACAGGGTCCCATTGTTGAAAACAAAGAGGTTGAGGCCCCTAACAAATTCTGAAGAACGAAGCTGTACACCATTTGGCATAGACCAGCTTATTGTAGCGGGAGGAGCACCTCTGGCACTGCAGTTGAGGTACACAGTGCTGCCTTCAGGGAGAGTAATATTTTCATTCTTCAGTTGTTGGATCACTGGAGGTAAAGCAGCAACTGTAAGACGAACAGATATAGCATCGGCACCAGCTGCATTGCTAGCAATGCACTTATAAACCCCACGATCTGTGTATGTGGCAGATTTAATCCGGAGTGTGCCATTGGCCAAAACAGAAACTCGATGTTTATGTGTATCAAGGGAGGGAGCCTCCATATGTACTATTGCCCTATTAGGGAGCACCCACGTAGTGCGAGGATGAGGGTTTCCTTGGGAACGACACTCCAAATCAATAGTATCTCCCATGTTTTTGGTTAGGTCTTGATAGCGTGGCTGAAACACTCTGGGGTGTTCAGCTAAGACTATCAAAGTGACCACCAGTTTGTCTTGTCCATAATGGTTCTGGACACTGCAGAGGTACTGGCCCCGGTCTAAAGGAAGGGCATTGCGAATTGTGAGGGTACCATTAGGGTGGACTTCAAATCGCTGAATCTTAGTGCTCTGAGTAATGCTGGCTCCTACAGAGGGATACAATGGCATTGATTAGGAGACTGCATATTAGTTCTAATAATAAACTGAAGGATTATGTGTCCAGTTATTGAGTCACATTAACAGTGATACCAGATATTGACCAGTTGACCATTTAGTGGCTATAAAAAATACTTTGTTCTAACAGTGATAAGATTTAGTTGTCAATTTAATTTAATATCTATGCCTCTGATATAGCAGTGTCAGAATGTAGTGATTATTAAACAGTGATTATTATTGGAAACATATAATAAACCAGTATATGACACTGATTCTCTATTACCTTAATATTTTACAAGCCTCATATTATCAAATGCAAATATTTGCAGGTAAATAATAGATGGTTACATTTTAAGGTGTATTTTTTACATCTTAAATATAAATAAAAATCTTTATGCATTAACAATAGCTGACATTTTGCTCTTTTGGAAATTGTACCTCATTGTGTTCACAGCTTAAATGCACAAAATTGCACTTAATGCACATAAATGCACTTAAATTCACAGCTGCTGAAAACTAAACATAAACCAAAACATTAAGGTCTTTTCACAGAAACAAATAATTCTCTGTTTTCAACATAAACCACTGAGGGCATTCCTTCCAGATGATGAGGCCTGTAAAGAGGTCAGCAACAGGGAAATTACATCATATATAGTTTAGCTAAAATGTGGTAACTGTGGGATTTAAAAAAAAAAAATAATTCTGTCATAAATCGATACCTCTCAACGCAAAATGGTTTGGTTGGCTGTTCTAAATTAACATGCATTAAATGCAAGCATACATAAAAAAACAAACAGAAACGAAATTATTGTATCCCATATTACAGAGTCACTGTATTCTCTGTGATTTAATTGTTTTATAAGTGTTCTTTTTATGACCAATGTTTTACAAATAAAGACATTGTTTGCAACTTTACCATATTCTGGATTCTACTGTATATAAAGTAACATTTGTCAGATCTTGAAGTATTTAATGTAGGTGTGTGTGTGTGTACCATTTTGTAATAAAGGACTGCATACCTGTTGAGATCTTCGTCCAGGAGAGGAAAGGTCTAGGCTCTCCTACAGCCACACAGGGCAGATAGGCATCAGATTCAGCCTGTACTGTCACTGTGCTAATATTGGTGCTGGTAATCTTAGGCCATCCTTTTCTAACTGGGATAACTGGCTTTTGCTGAGAATGATGAATACTGTAGGTGGATGTAGGATGATGGATAAAAGAAGAACTACCATTTGGCTTCACAGGAAGGGTTTGTCTTGGAGGAGGAACTAGGACTTCTGGGGTAGTTATGGGAACTTTAAGTGTGGTTTGTGGTTTTGGTTTTTTGGTGGTTGATTCAGTGTCAGTGATATCTGGTTTGATATGTTCTGATAGACTTGTTGAATGAAATACAGTTGGCCTGTTTCTATTAGATGACCTAATACTCTGTTCTGGGTTTAATATTCTTTCTCTGTGTCTGTCAGGAATATGATTTGGACTGTCAGGTATACCTGCCCTGCCCCAAATGGTAGGTACATTCTGGAAAGATGTATGTGGGTGGATTATAGAGGGTCTCCATCTCTTTGGTGTTGTTGGAGGCATTGTTGTTGTTGATGTTTTTGGCAGTGGTGGTGTTGGGGTAGTAGCAGTAATTGCTGTTGTTGTTTTCAGGGTGGTGACAGGGTTACTGTACCTCTGAACTTCCAACAGAGGTACAGTATTTTCTTCTGCTATTTCTGCCTTCCTACCTGAGGCTGTTTCTTGTTTTCCATTAGAAAAAGCACTGTTTAGTTTTGTTGTAGTGGCTATACCAGATTGTTGAGCATTTTGAGATGTTATGGGCCTCTCAGTGGTAACCTGAGAATTCTCAGAAGCCCACTCATAGATGTTTGCTTTTGTTGAACCACTAGGGATTTCTGAGTCATGGCATGCAATGATTTCATGCTGGGTTTTCACAGCAGATGAGGAGAAAGGTTTAAGTGAGAACGTATATCGACTTTCTGCTTTGTCTAAACCTGCACCTGGTATTGCTTCTGATTGTGTTTGAGGACTCTCAGGGGATGTTTCAGACTTTATCCCTGAGCTGGGGAGTCCTGTAGTGCTTTCACTTTGTACCTCTTCAAAATGTATTCCCATCAGATGATGGAGGCTTATAATTGTCTCATGGTCAGTAGATGGAGTGTTCTGAATTTGAGGAGATAGAGTAGAAGCCGGTTCTCTGTGTATGGTTGATGAAGTTGTTGTTGATGAAGACACTGACAACACTGTAGTGTTTAGGGATATATTATCTGGTTTGGCATATGACAATGGTGTATGCTCCACTTCTGACACATTCTCACTGACAGAAGTATCAGGGGATATGGTATTCTTGATGTCCAATAAAGGATCTGTCCTCTTTTCATGACTTGTTTCACTAAGTGACATTCCTTGGTTGTCACTAAATGCAACAGTGGTATCCATTTTGGCTCCAATGCTCATAGCCTCTGTAGATGTTGCTATATTTGACTCAGATGTGGCAGTCATCTTGGTGATCTCAGACACCTTGGCTAAAGTAGTTGACTTTGCAGTGATATTTATGAAGTATGCGGATTTGGACGGTTTGGTTTTTGTTCTATTTCTATTAGGTTTTCTTCGTCTGCCATTATTCTTACGTCTTGAATTGGATGAGCCCCTAGCATGTGAGGGAGGCTTAAAATTATTTGAGGTAGTATGTGTTCCTCTGTCATGTTCTAAAGTGGATTGAGATCTTGGTGCCATAGTGGAAAACAGTGGAATTTGTGAACTTTCATGTTTCTCTTGTGATGCAGTTTTTGCAATGTCAGTAAATAAATGAGAAACATAATAATTTTTCGTGTTTTGTTCTTCAAAAACCATAGCTGTGGTTGATATTGGACTGTGGTCAGGCTTTCCTTGATAAACCTCAATCCCATGCCTTTTTAAAACGCTATCTTCATTATCACCAGCATTATCATAATCATCACCTCTAGCCATGGGGATTGCTTCAGTTTCTTTGCTACTCAACGTGTGTCTTTGGTTTTGTTGAAAAAGAGTTCCATATGGAGTAGTGCTCTGAACAGTGCTCACTTCATCCCACTTGCCAATATCTGCATCTATCACCGAATAAGTAGTAGGCTGTGGACCAACTGTGGTATATGCAACATCAATCAAGTCTGAATCTTGGTTGACCTCTGGAGCAGCGATTTGGTAGGTTATGTGTATCTGATCTTCAGCATCCAGTGGTTTTATATCTAGGCTGACTTCAGTGGTTTGCACTGATGTCTCTGATGCTGTGACTGTGTATGATGCTTCTTGTGGTGTTGCTTCGGTTGTACTACTATCTGGTTTTGATCCCTCCATTCTCTTAAGAGATCCTGATTGCGTTGTGATAGCAGTGTCAAGCTGATGTAATCTATTTGTGCTAGTCAGAACAGAACTCACAGTTGTAGTTGTTTTTGCATTATCACCACTACTGCGGACTTTTGCCAGAATGTTAGCCCAATGCTCTGGATCTATCTGGCCATTTGACACATTGATTCTTCTCCTTGTTTCTGTCAGGTTACTCCTGTCAGCTCCTGTAGAGATTATTCGTCTTCTTGGCAGGGGAGGACGTCTCCACACTTTTCTGGTTGGGTGTCCACCCCGACCAGGAGCATTTGGAATCCTCCTTTTATAAGAGATATCCACTCGTTCAAAAGCTTTTGCTTCAGGCCCTTCATTTTCATTTTCCCCAGATGCCTCCACATCATTGTTTATTGTTGCACTTATTTTGGTTGACACTCCTTCTGCAGGCTGAGGTCTACTGGAATATTTCCTTATTGGATGTCCTCCAGAGGGCCTCGTCAGAGTTACTTTTGTGGCTAATGAGTCCACACCATGTTGAGTTTCTGCCACACATTTATAATAACCATTGTCTGAGAGCTGGCTATTGCGAATCTTTAAAGTTCCATTTGAGGCCACAAACATCCTGGATAAATTTGACCATGTGTTTATAATAGTGTTGTCTGGCAGGATCCAATTTATATTTGGATCAGGAGAACCCAGGGCTACACAGGGAAGAGAAACAGGTCCACCAGTGACTCCTGCCATAGGTTCAGCCACACTCTCACGTCCAGGAGCTGGAGTAGAAGAGTCCTCCACTGTCAGACGAAAGGGAAGAATACTTATATCACCCACCACTATTGCTATACAGTAATAAACACCTGAGTCCGAGTGATCCACAGCTGTTATAGTCAACAAACCAGATGGAGACACTGTGATCCTGTTATCACTGCTTTGATATGGGGCCTCAACTTTAGATCCATCAGGCAGCATCCACTTTATTAATGGGTTCCCTGAGCTGTGCACATTGCAGTGCATCTGAATTGGGTTGCCCACAACAACAACCTGAGATATTTTAGTGCTATTTCTGGACTCTATCAAAACCCACTGTCTCCTTTGTTGCCTCTCTTCCTCTGACTCTACCAGCTGTGTTAGATGGGTGCTGAGAATGAGTCTGACCCTTTTACTTGTGGACTGAGGTCTGTTTAACTGTAAGTTCATTGCTGACTGCATTATCCATGCAGGTTCTGCCACCATATTGGCTTTCACGCCAGTGAAATAAACAGCATCCATTTCTGCATCCTGGCGATACCTGTAGCTAATATGAGGGTCTTTGCTTAACATAATCTCCCTTTTCAGGTGAGCAGGTACATCACTATAATATGCAACAAGTCTCCATAGCTTTTCATAAGTTCCCCTGTCAATTGGGCATTCCAGATCTAATGTCATGGTGACATTTGTGTTAATCTGAAATGAGTTAACATGGTTCCAGTTCATTCTGGTCGACTTGGTCGGTTCATTGACATGACAATTCAGATCTACTTGGTTTCCATGTTCATCTGACAAGCCGAGTGAAACATTCCCAAGAGGTTGACTGAAGTCATCTAATGTCATGAGTTCACTCTCTGTGTCCAGGGCAGAGTGAGGGGCACTAATGACAGGACTAGTGCATTTTGGGTTGTCTAGCTCCCAAAGATCTTTTTTCTTTAGTTGTCTAGGAGAGAAACACACAGGGCACAGTTGTCCTCCAGGGAAAGCTCTGTCTTTCTTGCATTTGAGAACATCTGTTGATAAAAGCATTCATGGATTAATAAGAGATATGGTAATATATAGTAATCTGCTAAGTGCACTAATAGAATGAACTGACAATGTTAATTATTTAGAGTCAAATAAAAAAAACATCAGACATCAACAACATACAACTTGCAATTCTCAGCATTTCCCACAATTCTTAAGTGATCTTTAAAGGCTACAAGCATTGTATATGATCTTACATATACAGTATATTACAGTTGCACAATAACATTCAACAACTGCTATATCCACAGCTACCACTTTCATTAATTCCCTCTTTAATAACTGCTTTATCCTGGTCAGGGTTCCTACGGACCTGGAGCCTATCTGGGAACACTGGGCACAAACAGGAATACATCACAGACCACCATGCACACCCACATTCACACACATATTTAAACATAGTCGCAGTTTAACATTGGCAGTCTACCTATTGGCATGTTTTTGTAAGGTATAAGGAAACCAGAAAACCCAGAGAAAACCCACATGGATATGATGAGAACATGCAAAGTTTACACACAGACAGTAACCTGAGCTAATGATCGAACCCTGGTTCTGTGAGGCAGCGACACTACCCATTGCACTACTGTGCTGCTCACTCCCTGTTTTGCAATATAACTTATATAGATCATGATGCTGACCTGGTGCATTTGAGCTCCACTCTTTGAACCATTTCATCCTACAGTCACAGGTCCAGGGGTTCTCATGCAAGAACAAGTTCTCCAGTTGAGGCATAGTAGCTAACATCGTTTGTGACAGTGTTGTAAGGCCATTCTCAGACAGGTACAGATGCTTCAGAGTGGACATGGGGAAGTAGCCGAGTACAGAGAATGTTGCGAAGGTGGCTGGATGGAGCTGCTGCAGACGGTTGCCTTCCAACTGAAGCAGACGGAGAGAGGTGAGGCCTTGGAATGCATCCGGGTGTATGAACTCCAGATGGTTATGGTCCAGGTGCAGCCTGGCTAAATTCCATAGACCGTGAAATGTGTGTCTGCTAATGATCTTCAGCTTGTTGTAGCTCATTTTCATCATCTGAGAGGGTATAGAGCAAGAAAAATGCAACATTTTGGTATCTATGATTTCATCCTGATAAAATAAGAATTACAAAAAATGAGCCAGTGAAGCGTATATGTTATATTCCACTCACCTGAAGGGATATTAGATCATGAAATGCTCCATTGGGAATGTTATGAATATTATTCCCATGCATCATGAGGAGTTCTAGCTTTCGCATACCAGCAAAGGAGCTGTCTGTTATTCGGTTTATTGTGTTGAACCTGAAACAGGAACAATTAAAGTACACAATAATTCTTCAGACCTAAGATCTAGTCCATAAATATTCTGTCTAAAAATTTATAAAGATGAAATGTTCAAGCAGGATTTTAAATCATGACTTGGAATGCTGTGTTGTGTCTTGAGCCTGTGTGTAAATCATTTGGGGAGGCAGGTGTGTGGTCATCCAGTTCATTTTGATGAGCAATGAGGAAGAAAACAATAGTGGCTTTGTTTGGAATGGTGGCTGAGAGACAGCACTAAACAGATCCCACAACACAATTTTGCCACTGCAAAATCCAACAACACAGTCAAATGTAAAAACAAAACAAAAAACAAAACAAACAAACAAACAAACAAACAAAAAAAAAAACCGCATCTCTGTGCAATTATCGTAAATAGCACCAAAGCTAGCTAGTAGTTCCAAAATACTTTTGTGTTTTGTGAAGTCCTTCTAGGACAGATACCTATATTTTGTAATTCTTATGATGCAAATATTCCATTTTTGGTAGCTGTAAGTAAGGAACAGTTACTGTGGGAATAACAAAGGTAGCTAGCCTTAAATTGTTTATGTATGCTAGGTAAAATGCCTAACTAGCCATGACTTTACTGTTAATTAGTTGGTTGGCTAGATCTACATTATTAACACTTTTTGCATCTTACTAAACCCTGGACATTCCATGGACAGGTTTACTTAACATTGTGATTTTCCTCTTACCCTTTACCATTATTGGACATAAAATGGTAGAGAAGTGATACTAACCATATATGTCTTCTAGTGACTTGTATGCAGAAACTTTTTTTGATAATTGATAAACGACAAATTGATAAAATGTGGTTATTTGACAATAATGAACCATCTAATCATTCAAATGGTAACGTTTTCTGTAAGGAGAAGGAGTCCCTTACAGGAGTCCCCAGTGTCAGCGCTTTGTAATGGTCAGTAGGTTTTCAAAATGGTAAAGGCTTTACACTTTCCAGTTTCTCAGTAACATAACAAGCTGCGTTTTTTTTGTTTGAGAGAGAGATAAAAAGAGAAGCTGTAAGTGATACCAGGGGCTATCCTAATTTGCAGACATTCCAAAGCATTAAATACAACTATATAACTGGATAAAAAGTATGATGTATCATTGTTTAATAACTAAAAAAATATTGGAATCGTTAGAGTAACTCAGCTTCACATTGAGCCGCATCACACTACCCTGTCGTTGATTATTTTTCTATAACAGTACACCCTCAAGCATTTTATTCCTTACCTAAAAATGTTTCTGAAAGTATGTAGCTAGACTAGCTAGCCTACCTGAGTTGTACATGTAGTACGAGATAACGTGCCATACACACAAACACAAAAATGTTTTAAATAGAAAATCATTTTGTGGCGTCGTCGACCTTTCGCTTATGCGTTGATGGATTTGGGTTTGTTGTGTGAAAAATTTGCAGTGTCGCGATCTCTTGGCCACCTTACCAGTACCTTTGTCGTCAATGGACAAGTGCATCGGCATTCAGTGTGGAGTTCCGCATGAACCTATATACAGTTGTGACAATAGGCAATAGTGTGCAAAAGTATTTTGTGCAAATATGTTTTGTGAACTATGTATGTATGAAATATTTTTTAAATCTTCCGGCAAAGATAAGGGACGTGGTGGTAAAAGCAGTCAGTTTGCCTAAAGGTGTGTAAAACCTTGCTAGCCAAGTGTGGGTTCCTTTATTATGCTTTTAAAAAGTTATTGTGCAGCTACCTGCCATAGTGAAATGGACATAAGTCTAATCAATTGAGTTTGTAATCAGATACCGTCTGTCAAAATGTCCGTGATGCTCCTGTGCTGCAGTCAAAATGAAATATTTAAATGCAATTTTCTCCCTTTTCACTTTTGGGGGAACACGCTTACCCTAGGTTCATGCGCTCCACTTGTCGGGACACGCCAGCGGGCACAGTGAGCAGGGAGCGAAACGTGCAGTGAACCTCTCCAGGCTGCGGGCACGCGCACGGCCGCGGACAGCCTCGCGCGCTTCTCGCCAGCGCCGCCAGCGTAAACAGAGTCAGCACGCGCACAACACAGCGGCCCATCTTCAGCTTCACAGCTGCAGCCAAACTTTTACAAAACCACCGCTGAGCACCAGGATAATCATCAAGACTGAAACAATAAAGCAATATGCAAAAAAACAAACAAACAAACAAACAAACAAAAAGACAATGAAATGCACTGTGGGAAATAACGGTGCTGTCTTTTATTCCTTGAACTGCAATATATGCATTACAAAAACTTTAATCTCTTTGCACTCAAACTTCAAGAATTTGACTCAAATTGTGTGCAGTTGCAACAAAGATATTCAGAAAATGAATAAAACAGTACTGAAAGATTTACCTTATATGCTCTGTGTTATCAAAGTCGTTTTCCTACCAAATATCAACATGACTTTCATTCATTCTTCTCCTGAAAAGTTTCTTTTCGAGTGACACCGTGCAACGTGGAGAGCAAAGATAAAGAAACAAAAAATCCAAAATGTTTTCATTCATGGAGAAGGAAAAATTCTCAAAATATCCCCAAAATGTATCCACTGTCAATCCAATGCAATAGCAATAAAGACAAATGTATTCAGAAAGCTATAAATAAAAATAAATACGTTCCTTTCAGCTTGGAAATTCCATATAGCCTGCCTGTTTCTCCGCAGCTGCTTCTGCGTTTAGCTTAGAGAACTACTGAGAGGGTTTTTTTTTTTTTTTCTGGCAGATGAGTGCGCTTTAGGGATGAGGAGGAGTGGCTGAGCGCGCGCTCTTCACGCTCCTTCCTTCCCAAACACTTCCACTGAGGGCTGGACAACTGAGTGACTTTCCTCAAACACTGATCCAGGGAGGAAAAGATGCTTCGGTGCACTAAGAAACAATTCAGGAAATTGACTCAC
This sequence comes from Cranoglanis bouderius, assembly GCA_023630585.1. Classification (NCBI taxonomy): domain Eukaryota; kingdom Metazoa; phylum Chordata; class Actinopteri; order Siluriformes; family Cranoglanididae; genus Cranoglanis; species Cranoglanis bouderius. The sequence goes on from CM042552.1 coordinate 5,387,465, forward strand.
ATTTTCCACTTAAGCTCAGTGTAGTAAATCAGCCAAGATGTGTTTGGTGTCAAAATTCTTCTTTAGTTTTGCACTGGAGCTAGGTAATGGAAACTTATGATCAGGAGTAAGCTGTGAGACTGGGAGCTCACTGGAACAGGTTCTGTGCTGGTGATTGGAAGGCTGTGAGATCAAATTTCAGGGCTTATAGAGAGCCATTTTGGGGCAAGACCCTCAATCTTAGATAAAAGCATCATCCAAATGTATAAATGTAAAGCATGTGGGACTCTCGTGCAGAAATCATCATACACCTGCTTCAAACTGAAATTGAGTGTTCTCAAAGTATTAGATTTGCATTCTAGTATATGCACATATTATTATTATTATTATTATTATTATTATTATTATTATTATTATTATTATTATTATTATTATTAATAATAATAATAATAATAATAATAATAATAATAATAATAATAATAATTATTTTTTTTATAATAAACAATAATACATGCAGATATAGGTAAAACAATAAATACATAATAATAATAACAACAACAATACAACAACAACAATAACTACTACTACTACTACTACTGCTAATAATAATAATATTAATATTAATATTTATAATAATACAGACTAAATAAAACAACAATAAGAATTAAGAAATAATTAATAAAAATAATACATTAAATTATAAAAACAAAACAACAATAATAAATGCAGATATAGATAAAATAATAAATAAATACCCAATATTCTTCTTCTTCTTCTTCTTCTTATTATTATTATTACTACTACTACTACTACTACTATTATTACTATGTAGAGTAAAGTACATGATTCTAAAGGAAGATACAACACAAAATTGATATTCCACAAGAGAGCAACATACCATTAGTCTACTGACCTAATATTCTCACGTATATTTCCATTTTATTATTAAATTTGATAAAGTACAGAAAGCATCTAATAATTGCTGGGTTTGAAAATGCTTCCTAAACTCTTACTCTCTTGTTATTTCTGTGACAAGTTGAAGTGGCTTCCTGTTAAATGGCTAAACATTTTCTTAAGTAAAGTTCAAGCAGGGCTCAAAGCCTAGTCATTTACTTTGCAGCTTTCAAGTTTGTGGCCTTCATGAGTCACTGCTGGAGCATTTAGTATTTCAAAGTGAATAAACAAGCAAGGTCAAAGGTCACAGCCTTCTGCCCTTGTTCTTGACCATATCTAACATTATGTGTCACTTCAGGCAAATAGCACTTCTGCATGAAAACACCAAGTAGGTGCTGTCATCGTAACACAGTCAATTATGCACTAAATGTAGAGAGAAGATTGTAACAGAAAATCTGATTATCCTGAAATATTTGTGAACATGACAGAATATTGGAAGTACATCTAAAAAAAAAAAAATTATTTAAATGCACACAATTGGTTTGGATCACTGTCACAGTTTAAGCCATGTAAAGTTTACTAAAGTCTTTTAGTTAATCATTAAAAATCTAAAAATATAGTTTAAAAATTATAATTATTTCCTTTTTAAATAAAAACAAATACTGTCTTTTTCCAAATGTAACTTCTGGTCATATATTGGGTACACTACAGGAATATTTAATACCGTATTTATTAATATTGATGATAGTTGTGTTGTCGACAAAAGTACAAAAAATAGACAAAAAAATATATGTTTTGCGACTTCTGGCCAAAAAAAGTTCTTAATGTCCTTAATTACAATTGTTCCATGTCAGGGTTTAGGAGCCTTACGTATAAAACAGTTAATAAGGGATACTCCCAGGAAGCATTAGGGGTTGATGGAGCACATGGAGAATTCTTCTGTGGATTTTTCTACCACGCAGGAGTCCAGTATAGGTCGAGGAAGAGCAGGCTTACTGTGTCTGAGCAAAGCACCGTGACGCTGAAAAATAAACCCAGCAAAAACGCCTCTGACGTCTCAGACATATGGAGGTCGGCTGTGTCTCAAGACTACTGAGCAGAACTGAAGGTGAGACACACTTTACTGACCCTCAACTGAGAAGTCTGTCTGGAGTCAATGGCACATAGAAACATTTACGATGTGTTTACTGTAAGAAAACTAAAAAACGCTGGATGCTTGACAGGTTGTGTGTAGATAACCCATCTAGTGAACATCAGCAGACTTTTTAATAGACATTCCAAAGACAAACAGTGCACTGGGATTTTCCCAGAAGCAAATTTAGCTCAGTTAATTACAAAAAAAACAACAAAACTTCCAGCAACACATGTGGTCTGGAAAAAAAAAACATCAGATGTCGCTCTGGCTGAATTCTGGCAAAAATCCAAAAGTCATGTTTTGACTGAAATTAGGTTAATCTGCCTTTAACATACTTTGAGAGCTCAACTTAAGAAATCAGAAGAGGTGTCAAAATATATAATATATTGTAATATTTGTATATCACCAAACATCTGTTCACCCATCTTCAGTAAGTGCTTTATCTTGGTCAGGGTTGTGATGGAACCATGGGAACACACCCTGGATGGGACACCAGGGTGTCTTTGGGAGGTAGGGGGAAGCTGGAGAATCTGGAGGAATTGTCATGGGGAGAACATGCGAAACTCCACACAGATACTAACCTGAGTTCAGGATAGAACCAGGGACCCTGGAGCAGTGAGGCAGCATCACTACCATCTGCACCACTGTGCTGTCTGTATGTAATATATTGTACAATTATTCACCAAATAGACATGGGAATGTTTTATTTATTTATTTATTTTTTTTAAATCTTAGCTAGACTATCTTCTGGCAAAGATAAAGGATGTGGTGGTAAAAGCAGTCAGTTTGCCTAAAGGTGTGTAAAACCTTGCTAGCCAAGTGTGGTTTCCTTTATCATGCTTTGATAAAGTTATTGTGTAGCTACTTGCCATAGTGAAATGGACATAAGTCTAATCAGTTCAGTTTGTAATCAGATACCGTCTGTCAAAATGTCCATGGTGCTCCTGTGCTGTAGTCACGAAAGCCTGTAGTTTTCATAACTAAATATAGTTGAGACAAAATGTCGAGATTTCACCATGTGAAGGGTTTTATCAGGGCACCATATATCCGCTAAAGGTATAATTTATACTTAGGCTTAATCTGTGTCTGAAAAACAATGAGACCTGGGGGAAAGATCCTAGCTTTAACTATGAAACGCTAAAGGATTTAGTGTCTCTGATCTACATTTGATTACAGACCACATAGGCATGTTGCATATCCAGATTACTCATTTACTGGTGCTTTGTTTTAAAGAAAAAAACAAAACAAAACAAAAAAACCTTTGTTAGAATTAAAATCAAAGCTCACACCTGTCTCTTAAACAGACACACTACTGCTTAAGTAGCGATGGGTATTCCACCTGGTTAGCACATGTTAGCATTACCCATCTCCTGAAGGTTCTAGCAGTGATCCAGACTCGGCTGTCATCCTGTAACAGGGTCGCGGATTTGTACATGCTTGACCTTTAAGAAAACAGCTTTCAGGTGCGAGGTCAACCTGTTGTCAATCAGATTATATGGTGTACAAAGGAGAGTTTCATGCTTCAAACTGAGGATGAGAAGAAACAATCAATAGTAGTCAAGAATTCACACAAGTGAGCCGACTTTGAATAGAATAGAATTGAGGTTGAATTTAGGAAAAGAGGCCAGGTTATATATAGGTTTCTGCCTTTCATTCATCTTAAATGAATATGAATGTGTGTGAGATGAGGTTGAATAAGACAGATGTCTTCGGGATACTTTTAAAGGAAAGTATTATAATAATAAATCTATCACACCTGACACAGGAAATAAATACAGTTCCTATTTTCCTTCACAGGAAAATATTTTTCTAAATGTTACCACCCCAGTCATCTGGTCTTCTCCTTATGATCCCCAGCATGCTCTTCATTTCTCTGCCTATGAATCAAATTAAGTAAGAGTCTCTGGTTTATGCTGGTCCAGCACCAGTGTTTGCTTGCCCAATCGGTGAGCCCAGTGCTTATAAATAAATTCAAATAATTGATCTCAGAAATAGATCAGACATGCAGTGCAGAGTTTCCACTGAGTGACACATATGACAGTTATGATCCATCCTGTTTAAGCTTCCCTCCCACCGTTCAGTGGGTTTCCCCTGAAAAAGACCATCTGGGGCTTTTTACTGACCTGGATCTCCATGCAGCTTAGCAACAATAAACAGCACTTCAGTTTTTTACCCTGTGACCTTATATTTCAGTTTATTTACCATGGTGGTTTACTTTGCTCTGCTTAGATGTTTGAGGGAAGACAGCTTAGCATCCAAAATGCATGACATAATGTATGAAGGAGCTGAAATTGACATTTTTGGTTCGTTAAAGAAGTCAAGAAGGGATCAGTGTTGCCAAGTTAGTGACTTTGTTGCTAGACTTTGTAGAAGCCTTTAGTGACTCTATTCATAAAAAAAAAAAAAAAAAAAAAAAAAAAAAAAAATTAGCGAGCTTGGTAGTAGACATTAGCGACTGTTTGGGACTCAGTAGGACTCTCCAGCTCACATCACAGCTACTGGTTATACTGTATATTCAATTTTACAAACTTTTTAATAAGCAACAATTGTAATTGTTGACCAATTGCTGTTGCGTAAGGGGGATAAAACACTTCGAGACATGCGGTTATAGGAAAATAACCACCATCCCAGAAAATAACACCACCCCAGGGTTGATTATTTTCTAATAACAAAATGCCTCAAAGTGTTTTATTCCTTGCTTAGATTCTTAAAGTGGCTTGGAGCACTATTAGATCTTTATAGGATTGCAGATATAATATTTCTTTTTGTAGAAGATGCCAATATGGTGCCCATACTTCTAAATGTTTAAAATGTTGTTTTATTTTATTTTATTATTATTATTATTTTTTATAGTTAATCTGTTGCAGGGGGACAAACCAAAGAACAAATGGAACCATCTTTTTTCTTTTCTTTTCTTTTCTTTTTTTTTTTTTTTAATGTGAACAGTTTAAGTGAATACCTTGGTTTTTGACACACTGAAGTTTCTGGAGCATTCATTTGGCATACTATTTATGCTAGAAGTATGCAATTTCAGATTCAGCACATGGTTTTAAACGTCCAACCCCTAATCCAACACACGTGGCTCTAATATTCAGATGTTCCTGAGGACTTTCTTTTGCTGGCTCAGGTGTCTCAGATTAGGGTTGGAGCTAAATGTTGCAGTACACTAGCAGGAGCTATAGATCATGTGGAAACTTTTCCATACATTATGATTTAACATGCATATAACAGTAAATTAAAAAGCTTGTGATTAGGGTAACCAGGAATCCCTAGCTTGGAAACTATACAATAACAAGGACAGAAAAATAACAAATCATATGATTTCCATAGCTAGTGAAATTTATATTTAAATTTTGTGGGTTTATTTTTATTTTTTTTAAAGAAATGGATGTCTGTAACTGAACTTAGCTGTAGATCAGACCTGTCTTGCTGCCTTTACACTGAACAGAAGCCCTTTCCCTTTCGTGTCTTCTCATCATATTCTGTTAGAGCTCACAGATTTGTAGGTCAATCTCTAAGTCTTAAGTCTCCCATACTCTTTGTCTTGCTTTCCTGGCCCAATGCTGCACTCCCTCCTCTTGGACACAGCCTTACAATAAACAGCCTCCCAGCCTGCTGTGTGCAGCTGGACCTGGTGATTGAGGAGAGGTGTCTGCGACGGAAAACATGGCGCGTTGCTCCACATAACCCTACCTGAGGCGGGGAACCATTACCACCACAGCGAGGGGCCAATGCCAATTTATTGCAACCTGCTTACGGTAAAGGGCGTCAGCAAATGAATTCTGAGAAACGTATCATGGGTGAGGTGCTGCTCTAGGCATTGACTGCTTTTTTCCAAACATAAAATAAGCTTAGACTTGGACTTTGGCGTATTTTCAAACAGGTAGTTACTCTTGACAAAGAAAATGTGTCCACTGGGTTTGCAGTTTTGAGCATTTGTAAACTGTTCACTGGAGAATGACCTTGCATTCCTCCAGTCCTAAAATGGACAATTTATATAAATAAACTACTTCATCAAACATAATCAACTTTTGATGCTGAGAACTTCATTTGGCTTGTAGCTACTCAAGACATTCCCAACTGGTTACATCAAAAGTATCTGGTAGTTTATGGCTGAGGGATTTATGCTAAGCTGTTATAACACAGCGATATTGATGAATGCGTTACAGGAGCCTAAAAATAAGCCACCAAGCTTCCTTTTGAATGCACAACTAAGTTCCAGTGTACAGAAAGACCTACAGGTTATCTCCAGTACAGCCAGGAGGAGGAGGCTGCCTCTATGGACTTTGGGCGTTTTCACAGTTGGCCCAAATATTTGAGTTCCCACTCAGGAATGATTCTAGGCTTGTTTGGGGGCAGGGCTTATAAATGCAGGTTTGCTTTCACTTTTGTGCATGCAGGTTTGCAAAACAGTAAGCGTTTTTTTTTTAAAATTATTTTTCTTTGGTACCAACACTGAAACTGCGAAGAACCTCACTTTTTGGATGCTCGGCATGCCATCATGCAGGAATGCTGCAAATGAGGTGCTGTTCTTGTAAAAGAAGATTTTTAACCATGCAGGCCTGCGTATTTCACGATACTCAAAGTGCAAGCACTCACACCACAAAGTCCTATCTCCAGTCCTATGAAGGCCTGGTTTTATAAATCAATAAGGCATTTGGTCTCCTCCACTGACCACACTAACTCTTTTCCCACCATGAAACTTGAAACAGGAAATAACTTGACAAGTTGATCCAATCACCTTACTTAAGAGAGGATGGCTTTTACACCTGATGTGACTGCAACAGGGTTCAGAACTGAGTCCAAGACTAATTACCAGGGATTAGTTTTTAGGATCACTCCCATACTCGAAAATAGCATCCACTCTTCAGCAAACATACAGAACTCTCTGGGCCTTCTGGGAAAAAAGCTAGCGTGAAAACGACCTTATTTGTCATAACCACTCAAGCACAATACCCTGTCTATTCCTATTCCTCTTTGATATACTATATACAGTGTACTCATTTACATTCTCATCTGCTAATGCACTTACAGTGCTGAGCCATGGAGGGATACATTTCAGCACAGTTTGGTCATAGACTGGTCTAGACACTGCTAAGAGGCCTTACCATTGGAATTGCTTACTCATCACTGTTTAACTTCAAGCCATTGTCTTGAAAGAGCTAGGTCACAGTATTGCTGGATGCCAAATTCTCTGATCTGAGGTTATATTAAGTCATAATAATTGCTAGCCAAGAGGAACACTTGTAGGTTGTGCTATCTGTAGCCCCATTTTCTGGCCTTTATTTTCTGTAGCGTAGGATTGTCCGAGTTTTTGAAGAGATTTGGTTTGTGTTAAAAGGTTGTCACAGTTCTCTGCAGTTGAGCGTTGCGTCACTCTGTCTCTGGAGTCATTTGTCTCTATTAACGAATCATTGAGACCCAGAGAAAAGGGGGATGGAAGGAGACTTAAAACCTGGGAAAACTGATTAAAACAGTCTGACGAGGACCATCTGTGGAATGGCATTTTAATGAATACCTTTCATTTGGGGTTGTCGCATTCGAAAGGCAAGAAGCTGCCGAAACCTCATTAATAACATCCCAGCTGAAAACCAAAGAGCATGAAAGAAAAACAAAATCTGATATCATCTTTCTTAAGCAAACATCACGTAAGGTAAGGAGCCTTTGTTTTGAGCAGGAGGCTGTTTTTTTTTTTTTTTTATCTTCAAGGGGAACAGAATGCAATCATTTCCTAGCAGTGACCTGGGACTTTTTGAGATGAAGCAAAAAAAAAAAAAAAAAAAAACATATAAGGAGCTTAAAGAAAGACTGGACCATGACTCCAAGGAGCGATAGTAGTCAGTAAAATATTCTTATAAAATGTGCATGTCCTCTGTTGGCTCCTGAATGGGACCAGAAGCAAATGTCATAAAGATAATCATTTTTACTGTAAGTAGAAAATTATGTAATTACTACCTGTAGCAGCTGGAAAGGTAAAACCACAAACTGCTCACACACAATTAAGCAAGCAGCTGCTCACCAGATTCAGAGAATAAAACACCTAATTACAAACACCAGATCCACATACTAATACACCCCTGTATGTCCAAGAAACCTTTGAGGTTTTGTGCTACAAAAGCAGATGGGTTCTCCAATGTCTTTATATAATAGGTTGTGGATTTGTCTAGACAGTATCTGGACAGTATCTCAATAGCTTACTTTAATGAACATTCAGCTGTGAGAACAGGAAAAGCTCCATCCCAAATAATTTCTTCTCCTAATTTATAGCTGTGTGAAAATGTATATGAAATCTTTCAGTTTTCAGTTGAATTGAGAAGGAGCAGTACTTACTTTGGTGAGGCCCAGTGCAAAAAAAAGTCTAAGTCTCAATGCATGGTCCTTTTATACAAACTTGCATTCACTGTTGAGAAGCTTCCTTGGACAGACAGATACTACCACACAGCAAAATATGCATTTGGAAAATAGATGACAGCAGAGACAGATGGAATATTATTTGTGTGCTTCAGGGGACTTTAATGGATGAACCTCGGCACATGGATCCCTTTCAGGGGTCGGACTTGAGGGTCCAGCATATGGAAAGAAGATTGCAAGACCACCTCCAGAGAGGGAGAGGCAGAGAGATGACATTAGGCAACCTCTACTGAGGTTGAGGTTGAAGATGGAGACTGATAACTATTTTCTTGCATTATATATTATTATAAAATTGTGGTACTTTTCACAGACTTTGAATTCTACCACATCTTTTATTAACAGTAAATGAACTGGTATTTAAAAAGAGGCAATAATAGCATGTTTTGGTTCCTGTAAAGGAACGGGACTGTGTTTTTAATCATTGCATAGAAATGAACATTAGCTGGACTACAGTAGCACTACGTCACCAGGACAAATTTGGCTTCTGGATGGAATATAGAGCCAGCCCAACAGCCTTGATGTGCCAAATGCCGATCTAAAAAAAAGGAGAAAGGAAAAGGTAGTAACACTGAAATGATCATAGAGGAAATGGAAGTTTATTGGACCTGCTTTATTGTATTGGGTAGACATTGGTGATTTCTTTTCCAGTCTCAAACGTTTAGCTTATAATGCGCATTTGGACAAAGACTCAAAGCTTGTGAACCTTGACAGCAGAGGAGTCTAGTGGGAAAGAAAGTTAAATAAAATGTCCAAAAGTTGGCTAATAAAAACAGGACATGTGTGTTTCCATCCAGTACAATTACGTGAATATTCTGAATGGGAGAAACAAGATGACAACAAGATGACAACCAAAAAAAACCCACTGACTCCATCCCAAACCACATACGACTGAGTTAGAACCCAATTACTTGCAGATTTTCTTGGGAACTCCACAGTAAGCACTACCAACTAGTGGATTAATAGCTGTAGATTAAAATCTGATCAAATTGATTGGCCCAGAAATTCACTGGGCATAAACCACACACTTGAAAATATAATCAAAGATGCTAGGATACCACAACATCTATCCCTTTTAATACAGCCTCTTGGTCCATTTAATAAAGTTTGTTTCCTCAGTGTTGTCAGTCCCACACACATCTCTAACTGAGACCAATTATGAACTGAAGTGATGTAGCTGAGGTAGAAGAACTGTCCTTATAGTTCTATCTTTGAATGTTTTCCAATACCAACTGGGCCTGTGTGAAAATGTATTTTCCCCCATAGTTACTAATTTCCCAAGTCTATGAAACTGCATTCATAATGGGGTTCAGCTGGACTAGACACAACCAGACCACATTACTGCCAGCCCTGTTCAATCAAATCAACACTTAAATACATTTACGGCATTTGGCAGACACCCTTATCCAGAGCGACTTACATTTATCTCATTTATACATCTGAGCAGTTGAGGGTTAAGGGCCTTGCTCAGGAGCCCAACAGTGGCAGCTTGGCAGTGCTGGGGTTTGAACTCATGACCTTCTGATCAGTAGCCCAACATCTTAACCACAGAGCTACCACTGTTGTTGAAAAAAAAATAGAACTTTTTCAACAGCATGATGTTGGTTAAAAGGTCTTACCCAGTAACACACTATGCCAAAGTTGAAAGAAATTCCAGAAATGATGATGAAGGTGATTGAAATACATCAGTCTGGGACGGGTTACAAAGCTATTTCAAAGTCTCTGGGACTCCAAAGGACCACAGTGAGAGCCATTATCTCCAAATGGAAAAAAACTCGGCACAGTAGTGAACCTTCTCAGAAGTGGCTGACCTTCCAAAATTCCTCCAAGAGCACAGCAACTACTCATCCAGGAAGTCACAAAAGAGCCAAGGACAACATCAAAGGAACTACAGGCCTCTCTTGGATCAATAAAGGTCACTGTTCATGACTCCACTATCAGAAAGACACTGGGCAAAAATGACATCCATGGAAGAGTGGTGAGGCGAAAACCACTGCTAACCTAGAAGAACATTAAGTGTCATCTGAATTTTGCCAAAACACACCTTTATGATCCTCAAACCTTTTCCGGGAATGTTCTGTGGATTGATGAGTCAAAAGTAGAATTGATTGGAAGACAGGGGTTATGTCTAGTGTAAACTGCAGAATTCCACAAAAAGAACATCAACACAGTCAAGCATGGTGGTGGAAGTGTGATGGTGTGGGGATACTTTGCTACTTCAGGGCCTGGGCCAACTTGCAATAATTGAGGGAAACATGAATTCTGCTCTCTACTAGAAAATCCTAAAGGAGAATGTTCGGTATTCAGTCTGTTAGTTGAAACTCAAGTGCAACTAGATTATGCAGCAAGACAATTATTCATAGGAGTAAGTCCTAGTCATAGAAGTAAGTGAAAGACTGATCTCCAGTTATTGGAAGTGTTTGGTTGCAGTTATTGCTGCTAAAGGTGGCACAACCAGATTTTAAGTTTAAGGGGGCAATTGGTGATAGGTGTTGGATGACTTTTTTTGCTTAAATTAAAAAAAAAGAAAAAGAAAGAAAAAAGAAAAATTGTATTGTGTGTTTACTCAGGTTGCCTTTGTTTTATGTTGTATTTTTTTTGAAGATCTAAAACGATTTAGTATGAGATATACACAAAAACAGAAGAAATCAGGATGGGGCAAATACTTTTTCACAGCACTGTAGATACAGATATAGATGTTTGGAGCCCTAAACATAGTGTCATTGCATTATACCCCTAATCTACAACTATTGGAGTCAAATAAGTAACCTGAGCATCTATTGGTATTTCCACAAACTCACCATTAGTGCCACTTTTGTTGCTTTTTTTTTTGCTATATTGAGGTGTTTTAGGTGCATAAAAACAGGTAGATGAAAACTTCTAAATATCTCTTGATCAGGATTTTATTGCTAACATTCCTCAGTAAGGAAATCATATGTTAAGAACAATTAAGGTAACATTCAATAGTAGACTATGAACATGTTCAACCATGTTTTGCTGTTGTTTGAGGCCCCAGGCTATGAAAGAAGACATACACATAGTTCATGTCTGAAAACCTTCTTGACAATAATGGCTTGATGATGACAGAATGCACGTTGTAGAAGATCGCAAGTTTTAAGACAGATTTTTTAAACCACATTTTCTCCCAGTTTACTGCCATGGTTGTGATGGTTCTCTGAGTTAAAAAAAAAGTCATTGACTGCCATGGACAATTCAATCTAATCAATTTGTAAAAACACAGGCTAATGCAAACAAAGGGGAAGTGTAAGTGCAGACAGTGTATCTACAATGTATAGAAACATTTCTGTTCTAAGATATACTGTATTGCAGGGGGGCATGGTGGCTTAGTGGTTATCACATTTTCCTTACACCTCCAGGGTTGGGGGTTCAAGTCCTGCCTCCACCTTGGATGCATGGAGTTTGCTTGTTCTTCCCGTGCTTTGGGGGCTTCCTCCAGGTATTCCGGTTTCTTCTCCCAGTCAAAAGACGTGTTGTTGGCTGTTTGTCATTTCCAAATTGTCTGTAGTGTATGAATGGGTGTGTGATTGTGGCCTGTGATGGGTTGGTACCCCGTCCAGGATGTCCCCCACCTTGTTCCCCGAGTTCCCTGGGATAGGCTCCAGGCTTCCCGCGACCCTGTGTAGGATAAGCGGTATGGAAAATGGATGGATGGCTATATTGTAAAGATTGGGAAATGGAAAAGGGTATTATTGAGTGGATCATGGCCGTATTAAGCGTTAATAAAAAGGCACTGCAAATCAGAAATGCATGTTCACTACAGTGTTTCATGCAAAGACAAAAATTTTGAGATGTAGCTGGGCAAAGACTGGCAACCCTGATTCCCGCAAACACGAAAGTTCTTCCCAGCTATGAATTTGGAAAGATGACCATTAAAACATGCTTTCTTCAACATGAATCCACCACATTTTCCCCCAAATACTGTTAATGCAGCATTATAACATGCTTAGAGGAGACTGCTAACATCCATTATTCATTAGCATTGCTCGGATTGATAGCAAGTATGCATTCCGGCAGTGAATGGCTCTGAAATTATGAGAATTCTGGAGGTTTCCCAATGATAAGTGTGAGAGCTTAGCCAGTGGCACCACTCAAAACCCAGTAAAGAGCTATCATCCACTTGCCGATAAGGCCACCACATTCCGTGACGAGATAAGATGCCAGGAAGGCCAGATCTCTGCTTGAACCCGATCAGCATTTGTACACTATTAAATCTTGCTGCTCCTTCTCAGTCTGTGTTTTACGTTTCCTCGGCTGGCGCCAAGAAAATACCTACCTGAATACACTTCACAACTGCCAGCAGTGACTCATTACCTCTGTTCTACAAAGTGTGTCAGCGTGTCGAGACCTGAGTGTGTCGATGGAGTGACAGGAAAATCGGACCTACAGCTAGAGTTATTAGTTCATCTTGAAAATCAATGTGTACTCCAGCATAGAGATAGACGCTACATTCTGTTGTGTATTGGATGATTCTGTTTATCATCCATGGCAATCTGACAAAATACTGGCTCCAATAAACATGAAGCTATGAAGTATATCCAAGTATATCCCTCAACCACTAATAAAAGACTATTCCAATTTAGACAATGCAAATCACTAAATGCTTCAGTATGAAAGGTATGTTTTCATAGAGAAAGGACAATCAGTAGCATTGCTACTTCTTTAAAAAAGCAGAGAAGCTATAATGGTGTCTTTTTTTTTTCTCCTTGTGGACCTAGAGCCTACACACACACGCTCCTTGATGATTCGATGATACAATGATTCAATGATTATTTTCCTATAACAGCACCCACCGAAGTATGTTAGTCTTTACTTAATGGTAGTTATTTGACTTTTGTGTCCTAACATCCCTCTTAACTTGATCAGAGTAAAAAGAAACAAATGGTTCCTCCCAATGTCTCAAGAGCTTTCTTTAGAGCTGAGCCCAGATCTTAAGAATGTTATTCATACCAAACTCCCAAAGTCAGCTGTCACATTGAGCAGCTGTTTAATCAGGAAAAACTGCAGAAAAGTATCGGCGTTAGATTGACCTAGTTATGATCTCATCATATCAGCTAGCCTCAATAATCCCATAGTCTAAACTAAACATTGCACGTGTCAGTTATGGGTATGGCAATAATTATTTGACCTTAAAGGACATACAGTATACTGTAATACCACAACAATGTACTGTATATAGTTTATTTTATAGATCTTTCAAATAAGACTAAGAATCTAAGAATCAGAATTGCATATAAAAATGAAAATCAGGCTTTCAAACACATGGCCGTAGCATGTGCTCATAAAGTACCTCTCTCACAATCGATTTGAATGGTGAGTGTGCCATTGTTTGCTACAGCCAGTTCTATTAAGTTAAGCTTTAATCTTATTGGCTTTATTGCAAACCAATGGCTCAGTATATGAAGTGCAGAAAAAGCATGAGGTCATCATAACACAAAAGCAATTCAGTCAGTGTGTGACTTTGATGTACATGTGCTTCAACCACATCTGCACTTGGGTGGACAGAGATGTCCTCTTTTGTCCTGTTGTGCTTATAAAATGGATATAGTGTACAGTATCCATGTCCTCATTAACTGCAGTCTTGTCTGCTTGTCTCTGTCCGGCTGTTTGTCCAACATGCTTTGCTTATGAAATCAAGGAAATAATAACCACTGCTTCAACATGTGGGTCAGTGGCCTGTCTAATGAATTTGACCAGCTGCTGACAGACATTGAAAAAAGGAACTTTTGATATTAGACTAAAACAGACCCAAATCTGCTTTCAGGAACTGTTGTTGTCCCAGGAGGGTTCTTTTCCAAAGTAATTCAAAGTGGACTTTAGCACACAAAGCAGCTGCACATTCTGGTCTGGAGAAAATAAATACCGAATACAACCGAGGATAGAACTGAATAAAGTAACAAGCCAAGAACACTGACACCTTCACAAACTGATTTCCCAAGTGCCAAATCAAAGCGTTTTAATTAGGGGGTTCTTTAGAATCAGGGGTTGCATAACTACAAATCTTTAGTAGTGGATCAGTAAAGTAGTTGACTAGTCATCTTTTCCATAGTTACCACAAAAACTAAGTTTCAAGATATAGATTTTTTTTGGGCTTAATGATGGATGGAAGATGTGATGTCTACAGCAGCATCTGGGAGGATTTCTGCCTTAGTAACCTTAGTAGTGTCTGAGTCTGAATCAGCCTCTTTGAGCTGGCATGTACCACCAATCAGACTCTAGCTGAAGTGGGATTGGATAGTGATGTGCAATTTGTGGCTCCAAAAGCAACCTTTGACACAGAGCTGGTCACAACCAAGTTCACGACAACTGACTGTAGAATTGACTTAATCTAGTCTGAAATATTTTCAGACTAACAAAGTACATTTAGCCAGTTTTCTCGCCCATCTGCTTGCATCTCAGCCCTACTTGACAGCTCCCCAGCGTGATGACTAGCGACTCCCCAGAGCGGTGACTAATGCATTAGTCAACTAGTCTATGCAACCCCTATACAGAAGTCACAACAGCAGAGAAACTCTTGTCAGCATTTTTCTGAGTGCGGGTGTGGCCGTGGCCGTGTGCATGCACATGATGACATGCCTCTTTGATCTTATCACACTTTGAGCTCTTAAGTGCCCCAATAAGAGATGCAAACATATCATTAACGGCAAGCTTGTTTTGTTGAGAGAGATGTTGTTGTTGACCCAGAGCTCTTCATCCATCGCTCTCTTTTGTGGTCTACAGAAGGTTGGTTAATGGAAATGTGCATGTGTGTCATTGCATTAGTCCCTTTAATCACATCAGGCTCGTGTCCCAATTACAAGGTGGAAGTCAACACAAGAAAAAAAGGTGCCTTGTCTACAGCTTATATTTATGATGAGAAAGAACTCATTTCTGTTTGAAACCTTCTGCAAATGATTGCTAGTTCTGGTCTCATGTAAGACTTTTTGGAATTTTCTTCCTAAAAATGGCACCAGACTGAAGAATAAAATTGCAGAGATGAATTATGTTGCTAGACACTAAACAATTTACAATTTAGGACAATGTATTATAAGTCTAGAGTTGAGAATCTAGAGTCAATCTTCATAAATTTCTCATTCACATTCTATACATTTAAAATTCTGTTAATACTAATTCCCTCTTTTGATTCAATGATTTAAAAAAAAAGTTCCATTGATTTACTCACCTTTCCAGGTGTTGTACAATCATAGGGCAGTGTGCTCAATGCCCCTATTTGGCTCCATAGAGTTATTACCACACCTGATGGTCAAAAATGGGAAGTACAACAAGCGCTAATACAGGCCCATTGGGGTACGAATCACGCTGCCCCATGCTCACTCTATGAACAGTTTCAGGGAAGGAGGAGCAGTGGACAGGACAGTTAATGACAGGGTTGCCAGTGTCATGGTTATTATGCCAAATTGGGATAGTTTAAAAACATCTTTTAAATCTACTTTTAAAGCAAAATCGGAATTAAATCTAATACATTTCAGCAAACAAAAGCAAAATGTAAGTGCAGTCAGTGTGTCTATGATGTACAGAACCATTTCTATTGTAAGATATATTGCAGATTGGGAGAGGGACAGGGGGATTATGGAGCAGATAACATCTGTACTTCAGAAGTGTGTGCATACCATGGTGACCTTGTTTCCCCAGCAAAAATGTTTAAAAAACAAAGAAGAAGAGCAGAAGAAGAAGAAGAAGAAGAGAAGAAGAAATGTGTGTGTGCGCCTTTCCAACACCCGAAGCTTTAGTGTGGTTTTAGAGAAACTTGTCAGTAATGATGTTATCCCTTCTGTGTGCTCTTCTCGGACAGTATTGAAGACAGTTGCTGTCCTGTCCCACCAAAATTTATGGTCATGAGAAGCTGCTAGATGTACCCTTAAGGGGTACCACCCAAATGACAAGCACTTTTAACCTGAAAGGTGCACTTTTGTTCACTCTTCTGAAGAGACAGGAGCAGGAGCATTACATAAATGTCATCAGGATTCAATAATTCAGCTATGTCAACAAAACTACCCACAATTTCACTGGAAGGGACTAGGCATGTCAGAATCAATTTGCAGTCCTGGAGGATGGCAGGATCTCAAGAAGCAGGGTTAGGTAGTAGGTTAAGATCTTGTCAATTGGGAATTCCAGAACCTTTCGAACTTCATCCAAGTTGGCCTTAAAACTGCAAATCTATACAAGCCATGTTGGATTTGGAAAAGGTCAGCAAGTCCTTGATGAGCATGAAAAGCCCGACTTGTTCTTTCAGCATGATGAAAGAAGACGATGATGATAATATCATTCAGCACCTACCAGGCCACAGTGAATGAGTTAGTGTACGAGTTTACACAGTGCATAAGGAGGTGTGATGTCTCACTGATGATTTATAGTGGGTAAAACACCTACGCAACATGTACGTAATGGAGTGGGTGGTTAATATTATTTCAGAATATTAGACATTACTTATGGACACTTATGTCATATAATGAGAAGGTCATTTTAATGTTCAAGGATTTATGCATCTTGCTATGCTTTCTTGTAGCATTTCCTGTAAAGAAAATTGTAGTCTATGGAAGGTTTTCAGCATACAAACATACTTTTCTGTCAGACATGGGTACATTAGAGCCATGGTTCTGAATACAGGATCTGCGTAGCATAACCAGGGGACCAGCGATTTTCTAATTTTGTTAGTGGTGGAAATCATAACCCAGGGGGCACAGTGGCTTAGTGGTTAGCATGTTTGCCTCGCACTTCTGGGGTTGGGGGTCCGATTCCCGCCTCTGCCTTGCGTGTGCGAAGTTTGCATGTTCTCTCCGTGCTTCAGGGGTTTCCGCCCCCAGTCTAAAGACATGCATTGTAGGCTGATTGGCATTTCCAAACTTTCCGTAGTGTGTGTGCGATTGTGTCCTGTGATGGGTTTACACCCCGTCCAGGGTGTGCCCGGCCTTGTGCCCCCAGTCCCCTAGGATAGGTTCCAGGCTCCCAGTGACCCTGTGTCGGATAAGTGGTACAGAAAATGGAACTCATAACCCAATATATGGAAATCATAACCCATCATTATCAGTTATTATGCCTATGGTTGGAAATTTAATTTAAAAAAGAAGGTAAAAAAAACTCAAATAAATAGACAAAACATTATTGTACACTTTTAAATATTGTACCTATGTCTCTGAATAGTTTGTACTGAGGGAGTCAGTGAGATTATATATAATATATATATAAGGGGTCTTTGAGTGTAAAAAGTTTGAGAACCCTTAAAGATATTGATGATCATAGAAAAGCCATTAAGTTACTATTAGACCCTCACAGTTGTTTTTCTAACTGCTCTAAATGCCATTAGATTGAAAAGCTAAGTTCAGAGGTGAGCAAGTTGCATTTGGAGGCATGCTGGGTGTAAAGCCAGAGTCTACGAACTCCATAATCTTGCCTGAAAAGCCGATTCGACAATAAGTATTTTGTGTCACAGTAGTCGACAGGCTCATTTGTCCACACCAGCAGGGGATTTGAATAATACCACTGTGGAGAAAAATGAATAAACTAAGGCAAAACACTTCACCATAAATATACTGCATTATTCAAAAGGAACAGAGTCAGGCATAATACTGAGAAATTGTAAGTGAAAGTACAGATAATGTGTCAAAATCTTACTCAATCACAAGTGGAGGTATGCAGCCGAAAATGTACTAAAGTGAAACTTGCTACTTTTAAATGTACTCAAGTATTAACGAGTATCAAGTAAATGTTTTTAACGGATGAAATTATGTAATGTCAGATTTTCATGTGAAAAGTAACTTTGATTATTTATCTAAAACTGTTATATGTTTTTCATTTTAAAGCAAATCGCTATCCTCCCTCTTCCACATACATGAGCTCACAGATGCTCCATAATTGGCCATAGTCACTGTGATTGACAGGGGAGTGAGAGTATGCTATCCCTCCCAACCAGAAAGCACCGCCAGTTTAGCTCCCTTGGGTCCCGGCCAGGTCAGTGTATCATTTAATACAGGAGAACCCAGCGAACCTGCAATATGTGAAAAGCGGCTTCTGTGTAGTCGGTGCCTCAAGTGATCAGAAATTCAAGACAACTTCGAGGCCTGTGACACCACTCAGCACCCCATTCATTCCAGATTTCACCAAAATGATGTTTTGTGCCATTTTGCCTGAAAACATGATTCAAGCTCTACGTTTGCTGGTCTTGTGCATGACTAATGCCACATAGTTCGCTAATTATTAATAAGAAGTAAAATATCCTTTAAATAACCAATATTCACCATTAACCGACTTGCTGTCTAGTCAATTATATTAAATACTGGAATCGATGCTAGTCTAACCTGGCATTAAAAAAAACAAACAAAAAAACAAAACAAAACAGGCTAACTTAGTTAAATTGTCTAAACTTACCTCAAGACGCTTTTTCAAATGAGATGGAGTTCAAGATTTCTTGGGAGGCAAAGGAGGCGTCTTATTTTATACAAGTCTTTTCTTACTCCAGCATACGGAAACATTTTACTAAGGTAGGGCCAGGAGCACTCATCCTAAACTTTGTTTGACTGATAGACTGGCTAGAAGAGAGACCTTTGAGATTTGTAACAAGTACTTTGAAAGTTCTAAATAAAAAAAGTAAAGAGTAAAATGTATTTTTTCTTTTTTCTTGAAAGTAAGAGTATAAGTATTTAATTTCAATAATATAAATAAATACAGCAAAACAATACTTGTAGCAAAGAAGTATAATTACTCGAATATTTTACAGCCATGGTGCAAAATCACTGCTTCCTTATTGTTAAGGCTTTTGTCTTAACAAAAAAAAAAAAAGAAAAATCAAGAGAGAGGACAAAAACGTCAGAGCACTGTCCACATGAAAGGTTTATTCATTTCTGGTTTTTAGCTCTCGTAAACAGCAGGTAACACTGCACTTGCACCACTTTAAATACACAGTTTGGGAAAAAAGCAACCAAATATGTCTAACTAAAGAACAGAAAAAAGTCATCATTAAAAATCAGTATAAAAATTTCCTATGTTTTATTTAAAGCAATATTTAAGTTCACAGAGCTTAAATATTGCTAGGGTTTTCACTGTAGTAAAAGACATCAAGAGGTAAAAAGCTGAGAATGGTAGATGTTTTATATATATATAAAAAAAAAAGATTAAGAATAAAAAAAAATTTCAATCAGCAACATTGTTTGACATGCAAGAAACAGTGTAGTAGTAATATTACAGATTCATTGACATATGCAGCACCCAAATATGTACATTGAATTGCTTCCTCTTTCTGCACTGATAAAACATTAAAAAGGTTGCTGAACATTAAATTCCAGAGGTCATACGTTTGTTTTTTTTTTTTTTTTTTTTTTAAATAAACACTATACTCTCAGAGAGCTAAAAGCTCCACACTTGGGGATTTTATGCAATAATCAGAGTTTGTTTTCTTTCAGAGAGCTGGGCATAATATTTTGGAGTTGCCATAGTTATGACCGTCAAACCTTCTTGCAGTGGATTAGTTTGATATGTAGTGGAAGATCCAGCTGTCACATTCTGTGATTTGTCCTGTGTATATTTTCCCCCTCACTGTACTCTACTCTAATGATGAATATACACAGTACACACTACCAGTCAAACATCAGGACACATTAGATTGAATCTTTTTTTTTTTTTTTACAGCAGTCTTCAAGGCATTTTGGTTTAAATTTGTTTCTATTTAGTTAACACACATATAAATTTATGTTTCAGTCAAATGTATTTTTTAAATAAGTAGCTTTAACTACTTTTTTTTTTTATTATTTATTTTTTTTATTTGATTTAAAATGAATTTCCCCAAACAAGTAGTTTTCATTTTAAGTAGGAAGGAGCTCAGACTATTTGGGAACTTTTAAGAAAAGCCTCCTGGGTAAAACTCCTGATGAAGCTGGTTAGGAAGATGGCAAAAGTATGTAAAGCTTCGTTAGGAATATTTCTAAGAATTTAAAATATAAAACCAAGTTGCCCAAACTTTTGACTGGTAATGTACTATGGGTTGCACAGACTAGTTAACTAGTATATTCACTAGTTGCTGCAGTGGGAATGTTGACTAGTTGGGGCAATGGAAAAAAAACAAAACAAAACAGAGAGGCAGATGGTAAGGAGATGCTGGATAAATGTACAGTACCTAAATATACAAATCTACAGTCAAATGCACAAGACTACACTAGGAAACTCACTAGGAAACTTTTTTTTTTTTGCTTTAATGGACTGTTAACACTTGGATATCACTTTGCATGAAGTGGAGAGGTGTTTTAAAAAAAAAAAAAAACCTCCACTCCCCTCCTTTAGTTATTTATATTTTTGCTTTCTGAGCCATGGGTTGCACATCACTATCCAAGTCCACTTAGCTAGTTTATAGTCAGCTCGGCGACGAATGCCAGCTCAGAGAGGCTTATTTTCGGGTGCTACTAAGGCTGCTGTACACATCACATCCTCCAGTCATCATTAAGCTGTAAGGAGGGAGTTTCGGCACCATGCGGCACGCTCTCGGTTTCTGAATCAACGATTTCAGCTGAGCCGCCATCTTGTACATTTTAAGAATCGGTACGTCCTTAAATACTGTAATATGATACACAGATTTACTCTTACACATTTATTGCACTGATTTATTTACTTTCATCATTAACAGTGTAGCCTAAGACAGCATAAACGTTGAAGTGTATTTTGTAACTTGTAATTTGTGGACGCGTTCTTTACTGCACAAATCAAACAGCCTGTAAATAGCGAAGTCCTGAAAAGGTTTTTGCTTTAACGACGGACTAGCTGAATAGTTGGTGCCGCTTTTGAATTACTGTGCAACTAGTTAAAAATTAGCAGTCGTGCAACCTCTGTAGAAAACGTGAATTTGTTCACTCATAAAAGTCCTCATGGTCAAGAAGAAGAAGAAGAAGAAGGAGAGGAAGAACTTGATTTGGAAACATACACACTAGCTAATAATTTAACAGTAAACTTAATTCTCATATATATATATATATATATATATATATATATATATATATATATATATATATATATATATATATATACACACACACACACACACACAGAGTTTTTATATTCCAGAGTGAAAAGTGATTTGACTGCACCAGTCAACACACCAGTACCATTTTTTTTTTTCTAAAATGAGACTACGTTTCAATTTACACATCCTAATATAAGGCCACCTTAGGCAAGTGCTAAAAGTTTAATTACGTACATGCACTCATTTACAAGAGATAACGAGGACACAACTTCATGAAAGGGGCAGGAGGACGTCTCATGTTCCTGAGCAAACCTCAACATAAACAAAAGCTACTAGTTAAAAGTCAGAAAGCACCATGTCACATTAGCTATTAAAATCGTCAATTTTTGACCAAAATTTGGTAGAGCTTATGATAGGGATGCATCGATA
Organism: Cranoglanis bouderius; assembly: GCA_023630585.1. NCBI lineage: Eukaryota > Metazoa > Chordata > Actinopteri > Siluriformes > Cranoglanididae > Cranoglanis > Cranoglanis bouderius. The sequence continues at coordinate 5,409,271 of CM042552.1, forward strand.
CAGATACTGATATCAGTCAGATACTGTGCTCTTTTACTTATACTCATGCTCCAATACCAGCATCCGATACCAGGTGATACTATGTGACATAAGCCTAGTCTGTGTAGTTGAATTAACAGTGAACAGACGACATGAACACGGCGATCTTGATGCATTTCACGAATAATGATCAATCAAAGCAAATAAGACAGCAAAATGAGCTCTTCAAAAATATCAAGAGGAGGAACTACAGCATCTTCCTACAAAAAACAAAAAACTCACACTAGCTGAGTGAAAATATCAGCTCTTATCCAGTGTATTGTTCTTGACAATCAGACATTATTGGTCCCCAGCAGCAAGGGATTCTGAAGCAATGAAACCAAAAAAACATACTTTATTACAGCTGTAGGGCTGTATATTTCCGAAGTGAAACAAAACCTCCTCTATTCTGCAACCCTACACCATTCAAGGTAACTAATGTAGCTAGCTAATGCACTTCTTTTAAAATGAAACCACTCATAATGAACGAGATTAGTGGGCTAAGGGCATGAACATGCACTTGTGCACTTTTCTTGGACACTACAGGGTGTCCCAAAAGTCTCCATCCATAGGGTAAATTAACAATTTTTAGCAAAACGCCTTCCAAAATTTTTCATGCTTAGTTTATCTTGTATATATTTTTTCAAACAGCCTTTAAGTATGCCTTTGACAAAAGAAGAACGTATTGAAATCATTCTCATGGCTGGATCGGGAAGCTGTCGCAAGGTTGCGATGGACTTTAACAGGAAACCCGGCAAGCACATCACACACCCACATGAGACACTGCTGCCAAACTTATTAATAAATTCAAAAAGACTGGAAGTGTTGTGGACCAACCGAGAAGTGGACGTCCACGAACATCCACTGACGAAGGCACAACCGACGTGGTGCTGGCGAACATAGTCCCCTATATATGGAGACTTTTGGGACACCCTGTATTTAAACTGGGGAAAATTAAATAGAGCTAAACATAAGGTCCTGTGATGTCCCTGATTAATACTAAGCAGGTTATTCATTTCGGTATCAGTATCAACAAGCACTAAAAACATATTTGATCTGGGAAAAAAAAAAAAAAAAAATGGTATCGATGCATCCCTACTACAAGACATCATGTTTGTCTTATTACTTGTAGTTTATGATAAAAACCTTTAAATAAAAGCAAAGCTTGACGTATAATAAACTGTCCGACATCTAGATTGAAAAGAACATTTAAAGTGTAACACTTTGGGTCCTCTGGCTTTCCATTTCACATGACTTCATAGCCACACAACGGAAAAGTAACTGTCGAAAGTAATTTTTTCCGATAGCTTATGTTGACGTAAACTGTACCGGACTACTGGCTTCTAGTGTGTTCTTGGCTTAGACACCTGTGGTGCGTTTTTTTGCATAAGAAAAGTAGGCTCAGAGAAACAAATAAATAGCGCTTCCTTCTCTCCACACTTGATCTTGTGGATGATGGTGATGGTAAACGTGATGGCCAATCGTTCCCTCGTGTTGTCAATCACGATATGACAGAAGAGCAGGCTGAGGCTGGCCACCATAGTGGAATGGACGCATTGCACCAGCGGAGGGAAACGTTGTTCCCACTTTTTCCATTTTCAAAAGTTCTTGAAAATCTCTAGATCCTTTGGAGACACTGGAGTCTCTTTTTTCCACTCGTCCTCAGGGTAGGCTTCAAAGTTAGATGTGTCGCCTTCGTGAGATACCTTAGGAACTATGGGGGGCTGTAAAAAAAGAACGAGGACTTAAGGTGTTGAAAAGAGAGTACAGTGCCAAAATCTTACCATAGCTTTGGAAACCATGATGAGGACACTGGGACTAATAAAACATTGCATTAAATAATTTTTAATAAACTAACTAGATAACTGACTTAAAAAGTGCAACTGTTTTTCCTTTTTCCATGTGATAGTCATATGCCATGTCCAATCAGCAATGAGCATTTGAGTTAATGTATTTCATAATAATTTGTTGTGCTATTGATTTGCTAATGTGCTTTGAACTTATGGGCCACTGTAGGAATAAAATCTCTTGGAAAGTTAATTTCATCATTGTCCAATGCCGAGGATTGTCAACAAGTGTAATGTCATCCAGAAACAAGCAGGTTTAGCTAGCTAGCATTAGAAGTGAACTTACTTGGCTTCATTGACCACAATGATTATTAGCAGGTGAGCAAACATTGGAAACATCAAAATGTTTAACGTTAATGATATTCATTATTTGGAGGCATAACATTGGAAGTCTTCAGTTTGTTATTAGCTACCATTTGGGACCCTGTCCAATGGGAATCCTACTCAGGCCTTACACAGATAGGGGCAGCCATTATAGCCCCGCCCCAGATAAAGTCACTGGGTCTAACCTGGCCACCCCACTGTAAACAGTCTGGCTATATCCCTGTGTAACATGTTGGTTATAATCTGCGACACTGGAACTCATATGAACACGAAATCTAAATGAAAGAGATTTACCTTTAGTTTTCTATTAGGCACTGCATCCCAGTCTATAGTCTTGAACCACCTGTGCTTTTTCACATCTTCTGCTCCATTCTGCCAAAGAAGAAGCACACGAAGACCTCGATAAGTGACTTCAGAAAGATAAGCAAAGGAACTAAACCTCAGATTTTAAAGAAACCAAGAAAAGAACACATATGCGTGCTAATGTAAAGCATTTCTTTCTATATGGGAGCACAGCCAAACAAAAATCTCATGCATATGGGATTGTTTGTGCAAGATCCATTGATATAGTGAGGAATTGTGAAATTCTGAGACCTTTCATCTTCAATATGGCAATCCATCACCAGTAAAAGTCAAGGACATAGGAAAAGGAAGCACAAACGTTCACGAATGAAACATGTGGGGAGTTTGTAAGATGACTTCAGCGCTGTAAAATATTTGATTCGACCTTCAAGCTGATGTATTACAGGACCATGTCCATCTTCCTGTGAACGAGTACACTCTTGTCTTCACGCTCTCTTTCATTCTCATTGTCTATTAACCATGAAGTTAGTAATTCATGCCGAGACGACGGAAAAGAGAGACAGAGGAGTAAGAAACGATCATGACGGCAATAAAATAACATCAAAGATCTTTGTGAGAAGTTAATCCAAGCATGCTTTCTGCATGGACACCATATTTTGATACATGTCGCGGCTAGAGAGCGGCACACAAAAAAAAAAGCTTATGAGTGGTAAGACAATCCACATTTGCTATGAATAATCATCTGTGGTTTTATTACCATAACTACAGTTGATGGAAAAATGGAAACGGATGCATATGCATTCAACAGCTTCCCAGCACTGATGACATCAGCGCCGAGACCGAGCACGCTTCAGCCGCCACTCCGAATGCTAATTTGTCAAATCTGCTCCAGCAAAGGACAATATGAAACATGACCACCATTAAATGGAAATCTAAACCTGGTTAAAACAACCCTAATTGACCCTATCGGGGGATTGAAGTCCAGCTGGGAGATAGCGCCTCAAGTCTCTGCTACACTTTCCATGCTCACTCCTCCTTGCGGTACTTCTGTAGAAGAAATTCTGTAAGGCACCCAAGTTCTACACCACGATCAGATTTCTTTCCATGCATTTCGAATTATTTTATTTATTTATTTTTTTAATTCACCACAGACATCATACATTTCATAATAGCAGATCAGCGGATTTAGGCCAAGTTTTTGCAAAAGCCGCATTATGTTCAATTTGCTTCAAATGTGTATGACCGTCTGGGAAAAACCATGGGATATGACTGTGGATCAATTCTGGCAAATAGCCAAAACTCTGCAAGCTATGTGTAATCTCCTCAGGTCACGCTTTGATCAAGTTCTTGGAAACTATATGTTCCGTAGCCAAATGGACAAATGCCAAATCAATTCAGTTTGAAGTCAGATACCAACTGTTGAAAAGTTTGCCATGCTTCTGCGTTACGGTTTGAATGAAATCTTTGAATCCAATTGTCTCCCTTTTCACTTTTGGGGAACTTTACATGAATTGTAAAGTAATGCAATGCAAATAAAGTTCTAGCAGTTTAAAGGGAAACAGTTCAGTTCCAGAAAGTTTGTTGTTTTCAAAGCTATGTATAATAGAAAATCAAAAGAAAATTCACAGTGTGAGGGGTTTTCCTAGGCTGCCACACATATCTTTAAATAGTTAGAATTTATCACAGAGCTAACTTTTATCTTCTTTCAATGGACAGATGTGTTTTTATGTTGTGTCAAATCAATTCAAACCAGTAGAGCATTGTAAAGGTTTAAAAACATTGTTATGGAATGTCATTAACTGAGATTCTGAGGTTAACTGAGGTTTGAGAAATATATAGCATGGCCTGATGGCATGATTAAGATTCAAAAGTATGAGCAGTTTTATGAATTTTTGAATTATAGCACCACATACAGGTGCATCTCAATAAATTAGAATGCCGTGGAAAAGTTCATTTATTTCAGTAATTCAACTCAAATTGTGAAACTCATGTATTAAATAAATTCAATGCACACAGACTGAAGTAGTTTAAGTCTTTGGTTCTTTTAATTGTGATGATTTTGGCTCACATTTAACAAAAACCCACCAATTCACTATCTCAACAAATTAGAATATGGTGACATGCCAATCAGCTAATCAACTCAAAACACCTGCAAAGGTTTCCTGAGCCTTCAAAATGGTCTCTCAGTTTGGTTCACTAGGTAAATCACAAACATTCACTGCCAAAGAAGCTGGCTGTTCACAGAGTGCTGTATCCAAGCATGTTAACAGAAAGTTGAGTGGACGAAAAAAGTGTGGAAGAAAAAGATGCACAACCAACCGAGAGAACCGCAGCCTTATGAGGATTGTCAAGCAAAATCGATTCAAGAATTTGAGTGAACTTCACAAGGAATGGACTGAGGCTGGGGTCAAGGCATCAAGAGCCACCACAAACAGACGTGTCAAGGAATTTGGCTACAGTTGTCGTATTCCTCTTGTTAAGCCACTCCTGATCCACAGACAACGTCAGAGGCATCTTACTTGGGCTAAGGAGAAGAAGAACTGACTGTTGCCCAGTGGTCCAAAGTCCTCTTTTCAGATGAGAGCAAGTTTTGTATTTCATTTGGAAACCAAGGTCCTAGAGTCTGGAGGAAGGGTGGAGAAGCTCATAGCCCAAGTTGCTTGAAGTCCAGTGTTCAGTTTCCACAGTCTGTGATGATTTGGGGTGCAATGTCATCTGCTGGTGTTGGTCCATTGTGTTTTTTGAAAACCAAAGTCACTGCACCCGTTTACCAAGAAATTTTGGAGCACTTCATGCTTCCTTCTGCTGACCAGCTTTTTGAAGATGCTGATTTCATTTTTCAGCAGGATTTGGCACCTGCCCACACTGCCAAAAGCACCAAAAGTTGGTTAAATGACCAAGGTGTTGGTGTGCTTGACAGGCCAGCAAACTCACCACATCTGAACCCCATAGAGAATCTATGGGGTATTGTCAAGAGGAAAATGAGAAACAAGAGACCAAAAAATGCAGATGAGCTGAAGGCCACTGTCAAAGAAACCTGGGCTTCCATACCACCTCAGCAGTGCCACAAACTGATCACCTCCATGCCACGCCGAATTGAGGCAGTAATTAAAGCAAAAGGAGCCCCTACCAAGTATTGAGTACATGTACAGTAAATGAACATACTTTCCAGAAGGCCAACAATTCACTAAAAATGTTTTTTTTTATTGGTCTTATGAAGTATTCTAATTTGTTGAGATAGTGAATTGGTGGGTTTTTGTTAAATGTGAGCTAAAATCATCACAATTAAAAGAACCAAAGACTTAAACTACTTCAGTCTGTGTGCACTGAATTTATTTAATACACGAGTTTCACAATTTGAGTTGAATTACTGAAATAAATGAACTTTTCCACGACATTCTTATTTATTGAGATGCACCTGTAGAGGTGAATTTAGACAAATCTTCTTGGACTCCCTTATGTTGAAGTCATTCAGTCATATCCAAAGTTTGGTCTGATTACATCATACTTGCCAAGATATGCCCTCACTTCCTGTTTGGGGACTTTGCCATCAAATTCATTTGCCAAAGAAACAGGTAGACAAATCAAGAACGTAGACAACACTCGGAAACAGGAAACAGGCAGAGGTCAGGCGATATGCAAACAACTATGATCAGGTAATCCAAAAGCACAAAATGAGGGAGCAGAACAAAATCAAGAACCGGGAAAGCAGCAAATGAAACAAACGGCTTGGCAAAGTCAAGAGGCAAAACACTGAACATTACTTCATGCAGGACAAAGACACACAGGGGTTTAAATATACAAACTAATCAAAGGGCAAACTGAAAACAGGCGAGACTAATCAGAAAACACAGAGGGGGACAAGAATTGACAGGACATGGTTGGAGAATCAAAACAAAAACACACGTGGCAATGTAAACAGAACATGAAAACAAGGAAGTGCATGCCTTAGTGATGCAAGCTGTTATGCAAGTGCTCGGTGCGAGGGGGAAATCCCGAACACAATACGCACATTAGCTGCTTGGCCCCCTAATTATGACTGTGTTATACAGTCTGACTTTTAAAGAGAAATGCTTTCATTTAAAATAAAATGTGTTCCTTCAGTTAAGACATCTAAGTGCTGTTGATCATACAGTACAGTTGATCGTTACGGCAAAGTTCAAAGGCTTTTACTGTATTGTGTCTCTTCGCCATAAAAGAATCAGAAAATATTCTAGCATTTTTGATGCCAAGACTGACAAAAAAAAAGTTACTTAAATTACCAAAACATTTGTTTCAATCACATTTCTGTAATATTAATGTTAAGAACACAACGTTGACACCCATGAAAGAATTCCCCCATAATCCTAAATCCCGATTTAAACCCTAGCTTTCCTGTGAATAATGTGCAAGGCTGTGACAATCGACTATAACAACATTCTCACCTTTATGTTCCCAAGTCTTCTCGCTCGGTCAATCACCAGAAACTTCTTGATGAGATCCCTGAATAGAAACGAGAGAAGGTACATGAGGACAGCATAGTAAAGCTTTCGACCCTGTCTATAAATCTCACTCCTACTCTAGACATTCAGTTCATCCAACTGGTAGCCTCACAAAGAATTCCCCTGAAATAATTTTAAACAATGTATCGCTGAAAGATTGCAGCAAGTTATTTATGAATGATGGTTAAAAACATTTTAAAGCCTTACCCTCTTAAATTGATTTTTAAAAAAAGCAAGCATGGTGTAATGTTTGGTTTAATACCACAGCAGTGTTGAATTCTCAAATCTGATTGGTCACAAAGTGAGGATTAATTTTCTATAACAGTAGCTTTGTGTATATTACTGCGCTCATTCTAATACATTATCGTTTCTATAGTAACAGCTCATTCAGGGAGGAGTACAGTGGACACTCCTGGTAACCTAAGACTAATAATAATCTGGTTAAATAACGCTATTATTTAACATTGATATGGTTACGTTTTCTGTGAGGAGATTTTTATTTAACATTTATAGAAGGAGTCTCCAGTGTCAGCAGTAAGTTTTCTGCCAGAGAAGGCGGTTTCTTGGTAACAGGACACTGCATTTTTTGTCTTGTTAACTTCAGAAGAGAGTGAAAGAAGAGTGGGAGGTGAGGGAACAACTGTTTATAGCTGCTATACAGTGAGCGATAACAGGAACCAACCCCTTTCACAGACGTTAAAAGTAATTGTAAATGGATAAAAGTACTAGGTCATTCTTTAATAAACAAATTGCTAGTATTGGCAACTTTCTACGATATAAGAGGAATAAAACACTGTTATAGAAAAAACAGTCAACACTGGGGTGGTATTGCATCGCACCATCATGACAATGATTATTTTTACACCCAGGACATGTTTTTTTTTCCCTTACAAAACCTATCCTGCAGATGACATTCATCTTTTCTATATTTGTTTGATGTCATACTGGTAGCACTGATAGTAGTGTTTCATGATAACTCTGGCATTTCTCATAACAAATATCCACGGAGATAACTCCAAATAAAATCAGCTTTCTGATCCAACATTATTACTTGTAGCCACGTGCATGAATTATTGCTGCCTTTGCAATATTCTATTGCATTCACAGGAATATATTCATCTCATCATGCCTCAATATGCCAAGTAGCTTATTAAAATGCTGATTGTAGTAGAAGGGCCTCATATTTCATTTTCTTATTACATTGTCATTTTGACGTGAGTGATGCCTCGGATGTGTACGTTTGCAATGGCCTTATCCTAACTCGGTCTTGGCGCACACGGATGCTTACCCGTCTCCAGCGTGATATCCTGACTGTCTCTCCAAGCCTCTCCTGAGCTCTTGTCTGACCAACGTCTGGCTTACTTAGCGCTGTCAAAACGCCACTCAAACAAATGCTCCTGGCTTAAAGGGCTGTATCTGTGTTTGAAGTTCCTCTAAGTGCCTTCAAACCTTGATAGTGTGTGCTGAAGCCCCTGAAGTCCAATGATGTATTATGGGAAAGTGTGATATAATGCTAATGTGTTCAGGTACTGTGCTGGATGGTCACAATAGACTTGAGAAAGCTTCTTGTTCTTGTAGGAAATTTATACATTCGATAGCTTAAAATCTTAGCACAACCTTGGACATTATCAGCAAACCTTTACAAATAATGTTCGGGGTTTGAGTCATTCAAACTGGATTTAACCGAGACACACACTTACACACTTTCCATGAAGGTATCAAATATGAATGGAGCGGAGTTACTGCTACACCTTCCAATAAAAACAAGTATTTTATTCCACAACTACTTGCCAATGCTAAGAATATTTTATTTATTGAAAAATTACATGTATGTTTCGTCTGTTCATAGTTCTGACCAATCAGAATTGAGAAATCTCAACAGTGCTGTGGTATATGTAACACATCTTGGTGGAATTTTTGTTTCAAACACTTTAGGTTTGGTTTATAATCTTCATGTTCTCTTCATGTTCTCAGAATTTGATCCTAATTTGCTCATAAATGGTACAATACTGGACTGTACCATTCATCTGACAAAGAATATCATCTTTGGTTTCTTATTTTCTGAACCCAACATGTATTTCTTTGTTGACTTTAGGCTTATGTTGTGCTGTCGAGTCACTGTGCTAACGATTTAAGTCTCTCTTTAAAAAAATCCTCTTTCCCAGTAATGTAGCCGTTCTGTTCACACATAAGCACTCCCAATCATTTCATATTAGTTGTACTAGAATCTGACTTGGTCTTCCAGGGAATTCAACTCGTTCACACTTAACATTTTCCTGATTAATTATCACTGAATTCCTTTATACAAAGGACTGGAGATCCAGTTAAATGCAAAAGTTTACACATGTTTACAAGTGACCCATCATGAGTTTTCAACTTGTTACTCAAGTGTAGCATAGATAGCCATCATATGCCAGTTTTAGTGGTGGCTGTAAAAGTTTAGTGCTCCAAATATTCATATCTGTATTTGGATTTAAACCCAAACTGGGTGTGGCCTAAACCAGAAGGGTGTTTTTTTTTTTTTTTTTTTAAATATGAACCCTACCACTATGCGCCTACATGAAAGTAAAAACCTCCTGATCATGTGACTTTTTGTTGCATGGGAACCCAATCCTCATGCTCACCTCTAGTCTCAACAGAAGAAGGAAACAGAAGAAGGAAAGAAAAATAAATAAATACATAAAATGAATGATGAAAATGTAAAAATCTTGCATCTTCTATTCATATCTGTATTTGTATCTGTTTAAAACACATTGACCATTCTTTCTGAACAATGTATTTATATCCCTAAATCTTTCATTCTTTAACACTTTCACCTTTCAAGCTGGACTCAGACAGCTGAGTGTCTTCTGCTGTACAGTTCACTATTCTTGCTCTAGGATTATGAGGAATGCCACAAGTAATGCTGTGAAATGAAATGGAACGCCTGCTGGCCTGATCAATCTTCCTTTCCCTTCATGAAGGTGTATTAAGATGACTGATAACACACATCAAGTCATCTCTCCATACTGCATAAGCCTGATGTATTGTGTGTGAATAGAAGGGCTGTGCAAGTGGGGTAGGTAGCAGCAGAGAGAGAGATAAAGAAAGACACAGAGAGAGAGAGAGAGAGAGAGAGAGAGAGAGAGAGAGAGAGAGAGAGAGAGTGAGTAACAAGTGTGCATTCCTCTGCTGCAGCTGTCTCGGGCCTGAGCTAATGGGTTCACATCAGCACTAGTCAGATTAGATTGCAGCACATTTTGATGAGAATGTGGGAGTGTGGCAGTGTGTGTGTGTGTGTGTGTGTGTGTGTGTGTGTGTGTGTGTATTTGCCTCACGACTACACTTCGGGTAGCCGTGTGCAGGTTGCAGAGGCGAAGCCATCTACAAGACGGCGTATTAGCAAAATTAATCAACTTGATGAATAAGCCAATTCTGTCCTTTCTAGTCACCTTGTTAACAGAGAATGTGTAATTAAGCCTCGTTCATTTGTCTTTGCATTGTTTGGTTCGAGCTTACTTTACGTAGAAATCCAGATGCCGTGGAAACTCCAGCTTTCCCGCCAGGATCTTCTGATAGATGCCAAAGGGATTGTCGTCAAAAAACGGCGGGTACCTGCAAACATATCAACACAGAGGCATAAAGTGAGTAGTGTGGATGAGAAGACCATAGATTCTAATACATCTGAAATAGAGAACACCCTGACTGTTTAGAAATGAATGTAAAAAAAAAAAAAAAAAAACGATTACTTTCGTACTGCAAAAGATTCTTGAGTCAAATTCCTGGTAAAAAAAAAAAAAAAAAAAGGCCAGTAATGAAGACAAACACAGAGCTCTCTGTCTTGTTGGCAGGACTACTGAATCCAGTAAATCTGTGCAAAGTGACGAGAAGTAACAAATGATGTGTCTCCGGTTGCTCAGTTACGTTAATGCCTCTTCCAATACTGAAAAATACTGGCGCCTCAATTCAGCTGACCTCTAAAGCCAGCATGTCTGTCAATTCCTCATTCACACGGAATCACACAATATACAGAACTTGTTCCTGAAACTTCTTGCAAAAGAGATGTGAATGTGTGTGTTTCATATTCAGGATGTGAACTCTCTGCTGTCTGAGTGTTTCTCCAGGACTGGCTGCAGGTCATTACCCTGCCAGTATTTACATTTACATTTACCCAATCCTTCACTACACACACACACACACACACACCCCGACTATACCACATTACAATTTATTAGAACTGTCAAATTTAAACTTAAATTTGAGTTACTTCAAATATTTAGTATTCAAAGCCATTTAGAGTCTAATGAGCCAGTCATTTTTTACTGCCACATGTTGCAGAAAGGAACACTAACACTACAGTATGCATTAATGCTGTATTCCTATACAAAGAAAATCACACAGAGACTGTAACAATGTAATATTTCATATTTATTGTTTATTTACCCACAGTAATTGTCTCTGATATTTATCCTGACATTTTTTGTGTTGCCAATTCACCTTGTTCATGTAAGCGTGATGATGTCACATGGCACTTTGTGATGATGCCACATAACGTCTTTTGACCCAAATCTGCAGTAATTTTGAAAAATTGCAAACTCCTCCAAATATTTCCTTGATTGTGTGTTCATTTCTGCGATCGCAAAATCCTGGAGGAACTGGTTACCATTCTTAACATGAGTTCTGATCATCACATGTGTCACAAAACTGATCTACTCTGTATATTTATGACAATATATGTAATAATACAAGACGATATTAACAGCTTGGTGAAATAAAAATATCTGGAAATTGAAGGTGGTAAATTGGCGTATTGCTAATCTGGATGGGAGTCCGTTTTTTTCCCCTGTTCTCCCAGTTGCTATTTTCGTGGCCGTAAATAAATCCATCTGCACTTATGGGGTCAAAATCTGCCGCTGTAGTATTTTCAAACCTAATTTGGTCCACAGGACACAAAACAGTATTTTTCTGGTTTTCATATGAAGGCTGGGGGCTTGGTGGTTAGCATGCTTGCCTCGCACCTCCAAGGTTGGGGCTTCAATTCCTGCCTCCGCCCTGTGTGCACGGAGCTTGCATGCTCTCACCGTGCTTCGGGGGTTTCCTCCGGGTACTCCGGTTTCCTCCCCCAGTTCAAAGACGTGTTGTAGGCTGATTGTCATTTCCAAATTGTCCATAGTGTGTGAATGAGTGTGTGCGCGATAGTGCCCTGCGATGGTTTGGCAACTCCGTCCAGGGTGTCCCCCGCCTCGTGCCCCGTGTTCCCCTGGGATAGGCTCCAGGCTCCCCACAACCCTGTGTAGGATATGTGGTACAGAAAATGGATGGATGGATATGAAGGCTTAACGGTCCTGTCACATTTCCTCAACCTACTGTACACTATTAATGTCACCAATTTGTAAATAAAAAAATTTTTTTTTTTAATTTAAAAAAAAAAAAAAAAAAAGCAACTGACTGAATTATTTTAATCACTAACAAAATAAGAACAACCAACTCTAAATCATCTGGCTCGAGGAATGTTGATAGAATATCATATTTAATGTAGTAATACTGTCTACATACCAAACTTGCTAAATGTATTGTTCTATCAGTATCAGCTCCACTAACAGCTTGGATTGGATAGTGTCCAATTAAAATAGTCATTAATGAATAAATGTACATCAGCAACAGTTTAGAAAAGACAAACTGGCTTCAGATCAGGGCTTTGTGGGCTTCCATTGTGAGGCCTTTGTGTGAAGTCATATAGCTTAGTTACAGTAATGGATTTGCAGCAGCAGGCTGCCAACAAAAAGCGAATATGAAAGCCAAGAGATGAAAAGTGGCAAGAAACAGTGAGTCTTTTCGAGCAGTTTTAACTAGGAGTTAGTGACACAGAGTAGAAAGAAATTAATTCATTTGGGTTATGCAACTTGAACATTCTTTTTCTAACACCACGGGTGTTGGGAACTCCCAAAAAAGCATGAAGAAGACAGAGAAAGATAACTAAGCAGAGTAGGTGTGGACGGCAATGTCCAGCTCTCTGTCCTCCTCCAGGCTTGGAACGCAAAAACAGAGGCATGCTGTGCTATTATACCTGCATAAGGGTATAATAAGCTTGAAGACGCACGGACTTAACGCATGCTGACAGTTGGCTCAGGCAAAAGCAGCAGGTGGAAGCACTTAATGTGAGTGTGGTGGACTGTAATACAGCATCAAAGCAAACTTTTCTCACCAGAGCCAGTGTAAAACTAATCATTATTATTATGACTCCACTCCTGAAAGCCTGACCAGACTGAAATGAACACCAGTTGATGTTTTAGAGATCAAACTCTAGTGCTGAAGGACACATTATTTGGACCCTGGAGCCAATTGATAGAAGTTTCCATAACAAGTCCTTAGTTTGGAAATCTCAGTTTCCTCCAAGATCAAAGAAGAAGCAATGTACTCATACAAGAGGGAAATGAGAATGATTGACAGAGGCCACAACCCCTTCACTGGAACTGAAGGACACAGAGGCCACACCTCCTTCACTGAGACTGAAAGCCAGAGATGTCACACCTCCTTCACTGGGACTAATAGACACAGAAGCGACACCTCTTCTACTGAAATCAAAAAGCCAAGAGAGACCACACCCGTTCACAGGGACTGAAAAGCATACAGAGGCCATACCGCCTACACTGGTACTAACTGATACAGCTTCCTTTACTGGGACTGACACAAAGGCCATACCTCCTTTATTGGAACTGAGGGACAAAGGCCACAAATTTTTCAAATGAAATTGACTGACACAGAGGCCACACCTTTTACACTGGGACTGACACAGAGGCCACACCTTTTACATGGGACTGCCAGCTAAAGAGGACACACCTCCTTTACTGGAACCCAAAGGCACATAGGAAATGCCTTCTCAACTGTAACTGTCAGGTACCGAGACCATGCTTCCTTCACTGGAACTGACAGAGATGCCCAAATCTGTTCACAATTTTTACCGGACAAATGACATTGTGCAATACCACAGGTGTATTGTAAATATTGGCACCAGTGCACCACTGCAAATGGGTGAATCTCTCATTTAACTGTGCACTTTTCCAGGACCACCCTGACAACCAGGAAAACATCTGCATTCATGCAGTGCTAAATGCACCAGGCAGGAAACTGCTCTTTCATGAAGCACTCGCTACATTTCTGAAGAGCCGGTATGAGGCCTCTGACAAAGCACACATGAGCCACTTAGACCTGAATGAGTCTATAAGTGTGTGCAAGGCGAGTAGGGAAAGGGTGGGGGGGAGGGAGAGAGAGAGAGAGAGAGAGAGAGAGAGAGAGAGTCTTCTAAAGAACTGGAAAAAAGGCCAAGGGCCAAGAGCGGGTCTCTGTCTCACAGGACTGAACACTTCTAAAGAGGCTGGGGAGTAAGACGGGCGGGTCTCACTTTTTCCACTACGCAGTAGTCTGGGAGAAGCTGTATAGCACATTTAGAACAGAGAAAGGTCAGATGGAGGAGCTGAAGTTACTGCTACAAAAACATGCATTAAAAATGTCAAATTCAGGTTCATCAGACAAATTAATCTGAGAATATAGTTTCTTAAATGTATTGCCACAATCTGAACAGCTGGCAATATTAATATTATGGGCATTGCTAGTTAAAAATACTTCACTGGTGCTTTGAAAAATGATCAGCCATCTTCTACTCTTGGTTTCTTCAGTGTAGAGTTGATTGCATCCCTTGCAACATCCATACAACATCCAGCAACTACAGATACATGAGCAGTAATAAGTCATAATACATCACTTAGAGCCTATAATTTTAGGCCACTTTTGAATTGTCATGGTGATAAAATGAATAAAATGAAAAGATGCCAAATTCATCTGGTCTTCAATGATCACTTTCATTTTATTCTTTGCCTCGAACAAACGAACAAAGCTTAGCATTTTCTGTGACACAGTCATAAAAAATAATTGACACATCTTGCTTTTCTGAAACATCATCGTTTTCACTAGAGCTGCTCTTTGGTTTTAACAGCTGTAAGTAATTAATGGACTTTCTGCAGTTTTTAGGACGTGAATTATTGTGCAAGCAGTAATGAGAATCTGTCGAGGTTAATATGATGTATGCAGGTTACTCCAGGACAGACAGCAAAATCCTAGCCAAGACCAGTGCTGATGTGTTTTGCTTACTGTATGATCAGATAAGCAGCAGAGATTTCACCACAGGAACCTATTCAGGATCCCAGAAACATTTGCAGAAACTCGGCATCATTTTCACAGTCGAAAACATTTGAAGAGCACAGGAACTTTAGGTTGGTTTCCAGCACAGAATCTTGGGAACTTTAGGTGGATGATTTCCCTTGGAGAAGCCTTTTCAGGATTTCAGAAACTTTAAGTGGGTTTCCACCACAAAGACTCTTTCAGGATCTCAGGAACTTTAGGTGGGTTTCCACCACAGGAACTTTACCAGGCTTAGAGGAAGATTAGGTGGGTTGACCTTGCAGGAGCCCTTTCAGGATCTTTTAGTTGGATTTCTACTACAGGAACGTTTGTTGGGCTCTCAGGAACTTGAGGTGGGTTTCTGCAATAGAGACTTTTTTTAGGATCTATTTTTAGGTGGGCTTCCCTTACAGGAGCCTTTTTAAGATCTTTTCAGGTTGGTTTCCATCTTAGGAACCCATCAAGGATGTCAGAACCTTTAAGTGGGTTTAGGTGTGTTTTCAGGATCTCAAGAACTCATAGGATGGTTTTTCCACCACAGAAACCTTTTCAGGATCTCAGCAACTTTAGCAGAAATTCAAGAACATTACAAACTTTACACTTTAGTTCTTGGAGTGTAGCTAGAGTCATTTTAGCTCCAGATTCAGTACTGTGGGACCAGGATCCAGCATGCCAGTCTGAAGATGGCTTCTTGGAGCAGCTTCACAGAAAGACCCAAAAGTTTAAAACCTGTGTTTACCTTCCCGAACAATCAGGTTGCAAGTTTGGGGGCAAGTGAGGAAAACAAACATGGAAGACAGAGTGCCAGTGAAATCTCCAAAGAGGAACCCAATGTTTGATCTCCAGAATGCCAAAGAAATTTCTGTTTAAACTGACAGGTCCAGGGAAAAAAACAAAACAAAACAAAACTTTTTTGGGCTCTCAGGAACTTGAGGTGGGTTTCTGAGATATATATATATATATAGATAGATAGATAGATATAAAAAGAACCAAGGCATACCGTAAAAATGTGTATGTTGGCGTTATGTCAGGGCAGGTCAAACCCACACCTACACTGATTGAAATACCTGACTCCAGTTACCCAGTTTTCAGGAGGTCATTACGCTGGCGGTTCAAATGTTTTTTCCATCAATTCACTTAACTGTTTAAACCATTTGTTCAATAAAAATACTGCACCATAAACATCTGTACAGGTATATATGTATGATGATATTGTTTGAACCTAGATGCAGAGCTACCTCAGATTTAAAAAAGCTGTGTACCGAAAGTTTGTTATGGAACAGCGAGGAACATTAGACAATTTATATTTGGTATACTGGATGTATTATATTTTCTGAACAAACTCCTTTCTTGCCAGAAAAGCACAGAGATTTTGAGTTACTGTATGGCGGCCAGGTAATTCGTCTTCGTACTAGCGTAACAAGCAGGACAGGTTCTCAGAACAGAGAGAACAGTAGCACCGCTGGGCTTCCCAGCTGGACAACCAGAAATGAAAAGCTTGTGTTGTGAAGCCATGTATAGTGGTCATGGGAGGGTGCTTATAAGGGTGTCTGGAGGTCAGGTTTGAAAAATAACAGCAGCATCTATGACCAGATGCAGACTAATATTTCACCAAGCGCTGTACAATCAGGGGATGATACTGAATTATGATTTGTCTCACAACTATTGCGACTGCAATGTAAGCTGCTAGCATTTTCCATAAATAAAGCTCCAGGCCTGTATTGGTTGACTAGATGATATTAAATATCAACCAGACATAATTACACAATCATCTTCTTCTTAAGAAGAATCAAATAAAATGATGCGGTTACTTACTGAACTGTTTATTTAAACAATTGTTTTGCGGAGTATTAAACCTGGTGTCGTGTTCAAGCAATAAAATCAACTTGCCAACTGTCAATAAAAATCTTAATTAAAAAAAATAATAAATCTTGACCAAAGTAACAAAAATGTGCAAACATTTGTACTCGAGCCTATGATTTGATACTGTTTTGATACTGCAGTGAATTACACTCTTAAAAAAATCTCTTCAAGGGTTCTTAGCTTCCAAAAATGTTCCACTTTTGAACCTTTTACACTCTGTTCATAGGGTTCTACATAGAACCTCTAAGGTTTCAGCAAAAGGACAATTGTGGGTTCTAGATTTGACCTTTTTCTGCTTAGAGTACATGACTGCCATTATCTGAGAGTATTGAGGAGGTAATTCTGTAACACTGACCAGCTTTGTTATGTTTGTATCAGCTGTTGTATTTATACTCCTCCCAAATAATTAAATCATTTTCACAAACACATAAACCCGGGCCAGATGTCAGGTGATGCATCTGTCCTGAGCCATGAAACAGCTGCAATCGTCCCACATTGCCTCTGCTAGCAGGGTGGTGTTTGTTGTCGCTTACATAGCACCAGTGTTTGCATAAACTGTATACGAGTTTAAAGTCCCTGTGAAGTGCCTTGAAACGTGCAGCGTTATTCAATGTGTTGAAGTAATTTCCACTGAAACCGGAAGTCAGGGCAGGACCTGTGGAGTGGCTCCTCCCCCTTTTTAAATAGTCAATAGCGTTTAGCTTACCTCACAGCCTGGGCTAAGCTGTACTTGACATTTAGTACCATGGATTTTTATAATGTTGGAGGCGGGACACTTCGGATTCTAGTGAGCGTTTGATTGGACAGAAAATCTGATGAGAAGCTGAAGTGCAGAATGATGTCATCAAAATTTTTGCTCTGTATTGGTGGTAGAGAGAGACTGCAAATTTTGAATACATAGATTTTCTCAGTGCGAATTCTGTCATTGTTTTGGAGCAACACAAGCTTATAGATAACCTTAAGGCTAACATATTCATACTAAAAGCTACAAAACTTCCATTTTAATTTCATGGGGACTTTAACCAATCAAAGGCGAGAGAGAGAATGGAGCAACATAATCTTTATGCTAAATGAATAACAGCTAAATAAATGTCTTGATAAAGAAGTAAATAATATTTTTAGATTAAATTGCAGTTGTAGTCAACAGTGCAAATAATAATAAACATGTTTAAGATGTATTGTCAGGGAGTGGGTGTGAGTGTGTGAGAGAGAAAGTGAAAGAGTGGACCCTGTTACAGTCAGGCTGATGGAGGTGCATCCTGGTATATTTCACATTTGCGGGAAACTGATTTGGATTTTTGAATCAAGATTTCAATATAACATTTCTTAATTGTTTCAGTCTGCTTTCGAGAAACTGAACGCAGCCAGATGTGTCTGTTTCACTCATCCTTTCTGGCTAATGTTTGTGTTATTTCTCATTTCAGAAAACTGTGCTAGATGAACGTCTCGTGGTCCACATTTGTCTTAGCTGAGTTTCTGAGGAATTGCGGATGAGTGCTGCCCTCTAGTGGTGAACATTTACCATCCTCATATTGTTCCAGCATTTCTTTCTGATAAGCCACTGTTACTCTAAAAGCTGTATTAACGAGGCAACTGACCGATGGCAACCAATAACCCATGTAGTTAATTCTGTCTAAGTGTGTGTGTGTGTGTGTGTGTGTGTGTGTGTGTGCACCTTTGCCCACTCACCCAGCAAGCATTTCGAAAATGAGAACCCCCAGAGCCCACCAGTCCACTGCCCGGCCATGACCTTTACTCTGGATTACCTCTGGAGCTAAATACTCAGGAGTTCCACACAGAGTCCACGTCCTGCAGAGACAAAGAAACATGATTTGACACATTTTTACATAATACACATACAGTGGGTATAGAAAAGAATCATCCCCCTTTAAACTGATCACATTTTGTTGCTTTTCAGCCTGAAATGAAGACGGACACAGTTTTTGTTTCATCCAGCTGTATTTACTCAGAACAACTGAGTAGTGAAAGATATAACACCAACATGTCAGAAAAA
This sequence comes from Cranoglanis bouderius, assembly GCA_023630585.1. Taxonomy (NCBI): domain Eukaryota; kingdom Metazoa; phylum Chordata; class Actinopteri; order Siluriformes; family Cranoglanididae; genus Cranoglanis; species Cranoglanis bouderius. The sequence goes on from CM042552.1 coordinate 5,428,278, forward strand.
AATTAAAAAATTAAAAACCAGAATCACTGAGTTGGAAAAAGGATCATCCCCCTTGCTTTAATTTGCCTTATTTTTTTTAATTACAGCCTTTAATCTGTCGGATATGTCTCTACTAACTTTGCACATCTAGACTTCGCAATATTTGCCCACTCTTCTTTGCAGAACTGCTCAAGTTCAGTTAAATTTGATGGTGACCGTTTGTGGACTGCAGTCTTCAAGTCATTCCACAGATTTTCAGTGGGGTTTAAGTCTGGGCTCTGACTAGGCCATGCAAGGACATTCACCTTTTTCAACCACTGTGTGGTCAGTTTTGCTGTGTGCTTTGGGTCACTGTCATGTTGGAAGGTAAACCTTCTTCCCATTGAGAACTTTCTGGCAGAGGGCAGCAGACTTTCCTCAAGAATTTGACGGTATTTTGCCCCATCCATTTTCCTTCTATCCTGACAAGTGACTCAGTCCTCAGTCCCTGCTGCAGAGAAACATCCCCATAACAGGATATTACCACCTCCATGCTTTACTGTAAGAATGGTGTTATTTGGATGGTGAGCTGTATTGGATTTCCGTCAGACATATCGTTTGGTGTTGAGGCCAAATAATAAAATTTTAGTCTCATCTGATCATAACACCTTTTTCCATGTGGCCTCAGAATCTTCAAGGTGCATTCATGTGGCCTTTCTTGAGGAGTGGCTTTTTTCTTGCAACCCTCCCAGACAAGCCACATTTGTGGAGAATTTGTGATATTGTTGTCACATGCACACAATGACCACTCTGTCATAAATTCCTGCAACTGCTTCAGAGTTGCTATAGGCCTCTTGGTAGCCTCTCTGACCAGTTACCTCCTGGCTCTTTCATCCGGTTTGGAGCGACATCCTGATCCAGGGAGGGTCTGTGTTGTACCACATACCTTCCACTTCTTAATAATAGACTTCTCTGTGCTTCTAGGCAATGATAAAGCCTTTGAAATTTTTTTGTATCCATCTCCTGACTTGTGCCTGTCCACAACTTTAATCCGGAGATCTTTTGACAGTGCCTTGCCACCCATAGTCAATTGTTTGCTTCAGTTGCGCTACAAAATGCTCCAGGAAAGCTCTTTTCATGCTGAGCTAATCGAAATGACCACAGCTGATCACAGTTGAAAGTCAAATGGCTTTGTGTGCCATTGAGAAGGTGATTAACTACACTTGATTGAGTTTACAAGTCATTTTTAGGAGGGGAGTGATCCTTTTTCCAACTCAGGGATTCTGTTTTCTGTAATTTAAAAAAAATAAATAAATAAAAATTCTGACATGTTGGTGTTATATCTTTCACTTGGATGTTATAAGTTGTACTGAGTAAATACAGCTGGATAAAACAAAAACTGTGTCCATCTTCATTTTAGGCTGAAAAGCAACAAAATGTGATTATTTTAAAAGGGGGGTGATTCTTTTCTATACCCACTGTATAAATACTGCATATCATATTTATTTCACAAAGAATTTTGATCTGAAAGTATCATTATGACAATAGTGTTCGAAATGACTGAACTTTCTAAATATGAAACAAAAAGGAGACCCGAGTCACCATAACATGCCATTTAATTTACACATGCATAATTATGTTAATGGACTGTGGCTGTCTATTCCCCATGAATAATATTTATATCGCAAGTGATCAAAATAAATATATATCATGGGTATATTATATTTTAAAGTGCAGGCCATTTCACATGTGCATTTCTTTATGCTTATCTGCGGTCAATGGAGTTAAGGATGTTCTTCCATCCTCTATTCTGTGTAGATTGAATGGAGAGTGAGATATTATATTATAATATGACAAGGGGCAGTGGTGGCTAAGTGGGTAAGGCTCTGGGTTACTGATCAAGAGGTCGGGTTTCAAGCCCCAGCTCTGACCCCTCCTAACAAGATGGGATATGCAAAGAAAGAATTTCACTGTGCTGTACTGTATATATGATAAATAAAGGCTTCAGCTTCAAATTTGTGCCATGGATTCCCAGTTTATTCGATTTATTAGGTCCACTTGTCTATTGCCTAATAAAGCGGCAAATCAGGTGTAGAGTACATTATCGTTTCCATAAGCCACAATTTTCCTGTTATTAAACACTAAATAGGTGTAGCTAATAAACTGACAGCTCTGTTTATATGGCTCAGTTATGGATAAAAGAATCCGGTACACATTTATGCATCCAAGTTTAAAAGTTGAAGCAGCTGTGCCTTAATTGCACCAACAAACCCTAATAAAATAAATAAATAAATAAATTGATTTTAAAAAAAATATATACACCCTTCAACTCAATCCTACATGTTATTCACATGCTGATCATTCCTCACAAAGTGTTTTGATTACTATTTACACCCATGCGAGTGCTCTCACATCTCAACATCCTGGCAGTTTGATTGGCAGTAGACAAGACGGTAATTCCGCAGAGACAACCTCTTCATCCTCCTAACTAGCAGCTTGTCGGATTTGTGTGTTTTGACGGCTGTAAGAAAAACTGCAGTATTTGCAAGTGCAAACCGAGGCTCTATAGCAAGGGGTATTCAATTCAATTTTGTTAAGGTACAGCTGCATAAAATTCCTCGCTTACAAAGGTATTTTAGTAAGGCTAATCAATTTCAAGTGGTTATGTTCTGCTTCATAGTGCAGCTTCACGTTACCACTCGTGACTAGCGGCACAGATGATTCCGTTAAAAAAAAAAAAAAAAAAAAAAAAAAAAAAATTCACAGACTTCATAGATTTTTTTTCTTTTCTCAATAAGCTGCCTTCTGGCAAATAATTGGACGCGACAAGCCACAACAGAGAATTTACAAGAAAAAAAAAATCTTTTTGTGTATAGGAGTAACTAAACCATCAGGGAACAGTGAAATCTACAGTCCATCCTATTGTACATCCTCTGTTATGTGTTCACTTGCAATTTAGACGTTCCTGGAGGCAGCGCCATGTCAAAATCGGACTCGGTGTGTGGCGGCAAAAGCATAACTTGATGCAAATCAGTCTGCGTTTAGCCAATCAGGCTCAGGAATACTTTCACCCTGGTTCTTGCTTGCATTATTGAGAAGTTTAGTGTGAACACTCCGTTTAATGTGAACACTCTTCCCTCTCTGTCCCCTTGTTAACAATTTTTCCTCCTTTACTGTCTGTGAACACCTCCACCCCCTACCACCCCTCTGTTTCCTGGTTCCTGTGTTGGCACCTTTTCCCTTTTCTCCCTGTTGACTCCGGTGCAGACAGATGAAGCCCCTCACCATTTGTGCATCCCTCTGTCTCTCCGAATACCATTTGCACACATTTACATCCCTTCCCAAATAACATCTGCTCGTATTCCATGACTTCCTAGAATGCATATATGGCGGTCTTCCTGTCTTACATTGATAGGCTTCCTGTTTCATGCAAATATGCCTTTCCACCTTGCCAATCAATAGATAACCCATTGTCTCTGTTGTGTGCCAAGCCTTTTGTGTGCCTTTCTTTGAATATATGAGAGATCTTGCCATTTGAATTTTGTGTGATTGTGGGTCATTTGGCAAACTCTCCCAAGCGCTTGGTGCGGGAAGTGCGTTTTTGTGTACTCTCACTTTCTCTCTTTTTATGAATCGCAACCCGAGGTTCATAAAGCCTAACAATTATATAAAATAATAAACATTATATAAAAAAAGTGATTGGGTTACTCTGTTTGCTACGTATGGAAACCCGCTAGCCAAGTAAAACAGACAGTTTATTTTTATACATTTGATGTAAAATATTTATTTTACATGTATTTGATGTATTTGATTGATGTATTTGATTCACTCCTAGCGCTTTTAACCAAATCCAGAGAAAATCTACAAAGACACGTTCCATTAGGCTTGTCCTCATGTTACTTTCGCCAGCATGAAATGTAGGACTTCAACTCTAAGGAACGTTCAGAGTTCCAGCATCTCTGGAGTGTTTCTAGGCAACTGGATGTAATTTTTAGAAGAGCACTCTAGTTCAAATTGAGATTCTGTCCATGTGGACGTGGAAAGTGAGAAAAGGTCTGCAGTAAACGGTGCTCTGTAGTTGTGCTGGGCTCGCTGTGGCCCCTCAGTGCTGCTTGGCCTCTGTTTCATTCTCTCAGCTGTGGGAGAGTGGCTGGTGCCATCAAGATACAAGTACTCGCTTAGTTGCTGTGGTGACGGTGCTTTTGTGTGCAGAGCGACGGACGCTGGGAAAGGTGTGCCCCCCCCTCTCTCTCTCTCAAACACTCACACACACTTTTGGATGTTGTGGATTAGCCAGAAATGTTCTGGTGACCCTGAATGGAAATAGTATGCAACTGTGTAATTAACATCCAGATTTCCTAATTTTTTTTTTATCACTTCACACTTCTGTATCCAGCCTCAGCTACTCCATACTCTCACCATGACAAACATGATGGGAAAGGTAATCAAGACACTTCTTCACCCGAAGAGCACTACTGGATCAGACCATCATGTCCACACGCTTCCATGTCCTCAACAGATGGAAAGACGACATCACGACAAGAGTCTTCGCCGATCCATCGCCTGCTGTGAAAGAGTAATGAAAGTCTCATATGGTGGTCTCATGTCTAATATTCGTTGTACACTTTTCGGGCTGCAACATTCAGAATTCTGAAGGCGGCAATCTGATTGGCTCCCGTGTACATGAGAAAACAAACTTTTAAACAACGTGACACAATGAGTGTTTCAACGCGAGATACGGGCACTGAATCGGAATCCCGTTTTAAAAAGAAGACAAAAAGACAATGGGCTGAGGAAAAAAGGTCTGCGATTGGTCATCTGTCATGTCAGTTAAAACGGAATGTTTCTGTAAAAATATCTACCTTCACAAGATGATTACCCAGCGTAATTTGAGCACTGAAGCTTCAGAAATGAAAATTTGCTCGGTCAATCATGGACGGCAGAAGCTGTGTTTTAAACTCTGATCTTAGAGCAGTACAAGCTATACTATACATGTCAAACTCAGGTGACTGTTCAACCCAGGTGAACAGGGTCAAGACATAAAAAAAGCAGAAAAAAAACATGGATGAAGTGTGATAGCAGTTTCAGGAGAGATAATAGATTGAGATAAACCTGTACAACTCTAATCTGTATTGATTATTTGGAAAGGATCATCAGGACAGCCAACAACAGACATGCATGTAGATGACTGATCAGCTCAGAACAGCTCTAGCGATAACAAACGGCAGCCACCGGGTGGCAGTATCAATACATTGCAGAATTCAGTCACCTTTCGTGGTACCTCGTTTCATGCTTTCCATTTCTATAAGTGGGTCAGTTGCACATCGGAGAGCATCCTTCTCCGAAGCTATTCCTGTGTCCCTGCTCTGTAATGGGCAAAAATTTAATCTCAGCCCAATATATTTACATGCCACAGGGGTCAGCTTGGACTAAAAAAAAAAAAAAACACGGCAGCACTCGGCACTGCACACTGTCGTCCCCCCCCCCCCCCCAGGTAGCCTTTTTCTTTTCTTTTTTTTTTCTTTTCTTTTTTTGAGTGATACTTACAGGGCCCCTGCTGGTAGAGTTTTCAATTTCACTGAGGTTACTTAGAAACTGGTGCCTCTCTCTTCAGGAATAAATTACAGTCAAGGCAGACAGGGCGAGCAGTTACAAGCCTTGTAAGCGTCTTTTTGCAAAAAATTAAACCCATCTTATAACATCTAGTTCGATATGTACTTCATTACAGTTACAGCATTATATGTACAACAACTACCAATGCTTTCCCATATAGTAGCTGTTCAGTTTTAAGTTGGCAGATCATTTTCTGAACCATGCCGTTTTAAGAACATTTCTTTCCTATAATGCAACCAATGGCTCTACAAATCAACTGTATTTTAACCATTATTATGATTTTTGCCCCCCCCCCCACAGTAGTTCCACCTGTAAGGAAAATCACTGTTTTATGTATGCGAATGTTCTAATCTAATACGTTATTGTTTCTATAGTAACAACAGCGCAACAGCGTAAATATAAATGGATAAAAAGTACCATGGGTTGTTCTTCAATACATAAAAATGGCAAATTGCATGCTGTTGTGGTACAAGGGGATGTACCTCAGGATGTGCTGTTATCGGAAATCATTTCGGTGTGGGTACAGAAACGCTTCAAATCAGCAGGCTTTACGCTACCTTGTTGTTGATTATTTACCTATAACAGTGTTTAATTCCTTATATAAATGTCTCTGATGCAAATTACAAGCTCTCTAATCATGTTTTCCCTGTTCGTTCGGTTGTATACTGCCGAGGCATATCTATCTTTATTTATTTATTTAGACTCTAAGCTTATATTTGCCATTCAAAAGACACACTCCGTTAATGTAACTAAGCAGCAGTCTAAATTTGATTCCGAAGTTGAAAAATACTGTATAATTATTTAGAGATTTGTAGGTTGATAATATACAATATTACATTGGTGGAATAATTGTGATTACTAAACGAGTCAATTTGTCAAGTTTTATGGCAGTTCTATGAACGAATCCACATCATGCGTATTAACATTCCTATAATGTTGTTGCAACATTTTTAGTCACGGAACACTGTTGCTAGGCAACCAGAAAACACAGACCATGAGCATAAAACTAGCTATAACTTAAGGCTCACAATTTTACCAGCAACCACATAGCCATTATGTATAAAATACAAACAATGTGAAGGCAGAATGTCAATAAAAAACGTGACAAGGATGTTGAGAATGTCAACATTTCCCTCAGATGTGTTGTTAAATTACTAAAGAAATGCTCCGCGTGACTAAAACTACACTGTAAGCACACTTAGCATTGATTGCTAACTGAACGTCCGTGGGCTTCACTTCGCTGAGAAATGCCAGAGTGGGATGATCCATTTGAATTCAGCATAAATTGTAACACAAATAATTACAATACCATGATGCATTCTCAGAACATTACAGGAACGTTATGTTTGTAACCTTTTTCAACCTTGACTACACTACTGAGGGGTTGGAAAGTTGTGGCTGACTAACTTTTTTCAATTTTGTTGTTGTTTTTGCTATTAAAAATACAAAAGGGTGACCGTTTGACCCCAAGATCTGTATAGTCGTTGTTATGAGTACTTTAGGTCTGATGGGAAAAACAGCACAGCTACACACTCTTTAGAAGAAAAACAAAAATACACACAAAGGACACAAATACGACACAAACAACCCTTATTTGTGCATAAAGGAATTCTGAAACTGCTGGAAGCAAGGAAGGAAATAAAAGCATTTCAAGGTGTTGCTAGTTCTTAGGATTAAAACAATGTATACAGTAAGTCAGGCTTGCCAGATCCACCCCTGGAGATCTATTATTCCACAATGTTTAGCTCAAACACTAAATAAGGTCTTAAGAAGCCTGTTTAGGATCGGGTGTATTATGCTAAACTGCTGGAGGGCAATCCCAAGAGAATTTTTTTTAGACGAAATAATAAAGCTCTGATATTGTAGTTAATCCACAGCCTTACCCGTATGTGAAAATAAGTGTGGGAAACAATAGAATTCGCATACCGATCCGAAAGCTTCTTCGCAAAGCCGAAGTCGGTGAGGCGGATGTGGCCTTCTCTGTCCAGCAGGATGTTCTCAGGCTTCAGGTCCCTGTAGACGATCTCTTTGGAGTGCAGGTACTCGATGGCACACACTATCTCTGCTGAGTAGAAGAGGCCGGTGCTGTTGCTGAAGCGGCCGCGGTTGCGCAGGTAGCTGAACAGCTCGCCGCCTGGCACGTAGTCCATTAGCATGTACAGGAAGCGCTCGTCATGGTGCGTCCACAACCTACACACAGAACTGTGGCTTGTAATAACAGAATACACACACACACACACACACACTCAGGGACTTGAGTTAGAAACACACATCAATAGATATACAGGATAATATACAGATATACAAGGAGTCTGTATTCAGACTTGTGCTTTGTATGTGCTTAATTCGATTTTCTGGATAGCTTAGAAATCAACCTAGGGCACTAGGTAGGGTGTATAGCACCATTATGCTTTACCCTTAATTATTGAACAGCAAGCCATTTGGGATTCGGCCTAAATTTAAGATCGACCGAGAGTGGATTTTTCCGATATTTACATTTACATTTATGGCATTTGGCAGATGCCCTTATCCAGAGCGACTTACATTTTTAAAAAAAAATTTTATTTCATTTATACATCTGACCAATTGAGGGTTAAGGACCTTGCTCAAGGGCCCAGAAGTGGCGGCTTGGCGGTGCTGGGGTTTGAACTCACGACCTTCCGATCAGTAGCCAAGAAGGGCAGTACCTGCCGATAACCGGTAAATCAACCGATAGTTATTAAAATTGATACTGAATGAAAACATAACACTCAAAGTAAAATATTGCTGAACCTGGCACTGTATATTTTTTATAATGAAATAAACATATAAATATTAATATATATTAACTATTAATAAATATTAAAGTAAATAAAAGATAAACATCCAAACCAAACCAAAAAATAACACTCCAAATAACAAATAAAAATAGAGACATCCAAAATGAATAAAAAAACACTTCAAATAACACAACAAAATTTGTCAGTGATGGTTTTTATGTACTGTATAATGGCAGCGGTGTGGATTTTTGCCGATAACCGATAACTGGCAAAAACGATCAATCGGTTGACCTCTACATGGTGTGTTTGAAATCCAAATCTCACTCACAGCCTGATGAGGAAGGGATGGTTCACCTCCGTCAGAACCTCCTTCTCGTTATGAACGTGCTGCTCCTGTTTTAATCGGATGACGTCTGGGATCTTCATGGCTTTCAGGGCAAAGAAACCCCTCGTCTTTTTGTCTTTGACCAGGAAAACCCTGCCAAACGTCCCTGTGCCTGTCAAAGAGACACAAAGTACAGGGGATGAGAGCTGCCATTAGAAGATTAGTTTTATAACCCATGCACCTTCCTAAGGCATCCTATCATTATCTGACTCAACACTTTCTCATCATCTCATGTGGTAAGAAAGAGAGACATTACCGATCGGCATGAATCAAAGGAAAAAAAAAAACTCAACCATGCACTTAACTACTACTCAAATATCTCACAAACAATAGCTCCAGTAGTGGCAGAACTTGACAACTCACGCAGTTCAACATGCTGTAAATGCCATTAGCTCTTGCTTTACAGGAAGCCGTCACAGAGCCGCTGGCTTCATTTTAACCTCGGCTGACAAAAAAACCCAAAAAAAAAACAATTGTCTTGATGCTCGCTCAGACATCACGCATGAACAATATTCCCTTTCTTCTCTGACACTGTTTGTTTTAGGTTACAAAATCACAATACACAATAATCAGGTAGATAAAGAAATGACAATGTGAACAAAAAAACACCAAAAAAACAAGCTAGTTCTGCTAGCTAACATGATAAGGTAGCTAAAAGGAAGTATGGAATCCCTAAAAAGCCAAGTCATCAAATGAGTAAAACAATATAACTGAATACAAAAATGAATTATGGAAACCATAAAAGGTGTTAAGGTGTTAACCATGGAAAAAGGTGTTATGGTCAAATGAGACTAAAATTGAATTATTTGGCCTCAACACCAAACGATATGTCTGGCAGAAATCCAATACAGCTCACCATCCAAATAACACCATTCCTACAGTAAAGCATGGAGGTGGTAATATCCTGTTATGGGGGTGTTTCTCTACAGCAGGGACTGGAGCACTTGTCAGGATTAAAGGAAAATGGATGGGGCAAAATACCGTCAAATTCTTGAGGAAAATCTGCTGCCCTCTGCCAGAAAGTTGTCAATGGGAAGCAGGTTTACCTTCCAACATGACAATGACCCAAAGCACACAGCAAAACTGACCACACAGTGGTTGAAGGAGAAAAAGGTGAATGTCCTTGCATGGCCTAGTCAGAGCCCAGACTTAAACCCCATTGAAAATCTGTGGAATGACTTGAAGACTGTAGACCACAAACGGTCACCATCAAATTTAACTGAACTTGAGCAGTTCTGCAAAGAAGAGTGGGCAAATATTGCAACATCTAGATGTGCAAAGTTAGTAGAGACATATCCCAACAGACTAAAGGCTGTAATTAAAAAATTAACGCAAATTAAAGCAAGGGGGTGATCTTTTTTCCAACTCACTGATTCTGGTTTTTAATTTAATTTTATTTTTTTCTGGCATGTTGGTGTTATATCTTTCACTTGGATGTTATAAGTTGCACTGATTAAATACAGCTGGATAAAACAAAAACTGTGTCCGTCTTCATTTCAGGCTGAAAATCAACAAAATGTGATTATTTTAAAAAGGGGGGTGATTCTTTTCTATACCCACTGTATAAACAGTTGTTCCCTCACCAGCCTCTTGATTTATATTCTCTAGCAGTAAATAAGACAAAATCACTGCGTATCGTATTAACGTGAAACTGTTAAAATCCTCCCTTCTGAAGACTTCCCCATGACTGTTACAAAGTGCTGACACTGGAGACTCCTTCCATAAACGCCAAATAAACCTTGTCCAATATCAACGATTATACGTTTAGGCAGTCATTCAGATTTGCGCATTACAATATCAGACTGCGCCCACTGGTTTCATCCGATCCATGAATTTGACTCATGCTGGATATCTCAGTGTTGGTTTTTTCCCCATTCAGACTTGACTGGATGTTTATTGTAGCACTTAAATTTGGTAACATTTGGTAACATCACGTTTATACTTCACATATTCATACTGCTGCTCAGGATTAATAAAAAGTTTATCAAAACACTACTGTGAAACAGCTTGTGTAGAGAGATTGGCATTTACTGTATTGTTTATTGCATAGTTTATCATTTGTTGAGCTTACAGTGTTGGTCACTGTGCTAGTTATCATCTTGTCTTTCACCGAGTAGCTCTGCAATTCTGAGGGAACTATATTTCATTCCTTACAATGCATGTGATGAGAGGAATGACAACAAAGCCTACTTGACCTGACTACTGAGTGGCCTGAGTGGAATGAAATACTATTTGCTGTTCTTTTACATACTTTGTACGAGCAATAGACTGTGTGTATAAGAACGTGTGAGAGAGAGAGAAAGAGAGAGAGAGAGAGAGAGAGAGAGAGAGAGAGAGAGAGAGAGAGAGAGTATGTCTGAGAAATGAGTGTATGGGAAGTAACATCGAGCTGCCAGCGGCTCTAACACCAGGGAACTCTGGGCCTTGTTGAGTAATAGATCTAACACTACACACATGATCAAGGGCAACAGTGAGGTCGACCTGAACTTCCTAAAATATTACACATTAAATGCGCTCCAGCTGCTTACATACCCAGTCCCTATTTCCAGTAAATATATTAGTCAACCTTTAACTGAGGAACACAATGCACTAATGCAATTATTATTAATAAGTGATAATGATAAGTGATTATGCAGCTCAGTTGAATACAGTAAGCATCAACACTGCTTTATATTCACCTTCAACAGTTGTTAAAAACAAATACACAGTGTTTTTCTGGTCCCAGATTAGCTGCCTAATCTGGAGCTGTTCCACTGTAAGAGAGTCGGTACACAGCCAGCGAAACCGGTTTCATTCCCCGAACCAAATAGCTGCACATGGACCTTAAAACTGGTGACATTTGAGCTTCTGGAAAGACACCTGAGGCATTCTGTCACCATAACAACAACTAGAATTATTTTTATGACTGCCATTGCACTGAGACGTAAACTATGTATGACTAATATAGCCAAAAAATAGCTAAATTAAATATCATGTCTATGAATCATTGATCAGAGGAGGAAAATTCATTCTTACTGGCAGCTCCAATAAATTATGTACAAGCTACAATTCATTATTCATTTAGCAGGGAATAAAAGCAACTTTGGGGAGTGCTGTTATAGCACAATAATCAACAACGAGGTGGTGTGATGCGGCCTGAAGCGAAGCAGAGTTCCTTTTATTGATTGTTTGCCTAAAACACCACACCCAGGTTTATTCATTTTATACCACAGCAATTAGCCAATGACATGTTGTACATTTTATCCATTTATAGTCACACTGAATGTTGTAGAACAAGTTAGATCCTGTTTTCAGTTTCGTTATCAAAGCTAAACTGTTGTTTCGTCACCAGCCTCTTCTAATAAGACAAAAAAAAAAATGTTACCGAGAAACGGCAAAGCCCTCTGTCTTGGAAAGCGTAAAGTTACCGTAAAGAGTCCATACAGGATTTTTTTTGTGATTGTTGAGGCCAAAATGCTTGATTTTGCTGTGGCTTTTTTCAAAATTTGCGATGCAATTTGCGGAGTACTTGAATTGGCGAAATCGCAATCGCACAAAATTGTTTTGCACCGTCTTTCACAGTGATGTTTGTTGGTAATTGAGACCTTGTAGCTGTACTCATGTTTGACGCACGTGAATCGAAGAGAGCTTTGGCTGAACGCTCATTGTGATGTCACATGACACATCATGGCCCAAATCTGCGGAAAATTGCAAGCTCCTCCGAATATTGCGGAGTTTCCTTGATTTTTCATTAATTTCTGCGATCGCAAAAATCGCTCAATCCTGGAGGGACTGGTTATAATGTGCCGACACTGGAGACTCATTCCAAAAATGCTAAACCACACGTCTCCTCACATAAAATTGAACCATATTAACAATTTAATTAAAATTTCAACAAAGTGTGAGGCAACCTGAGCCTATGGTTTTTGACTTCATCTTGTGCTTTTACTGAATGTACTTTTATGTTATTGCTCAGCATAAAGGAACACAGAGGGAACATCACAACCATGGTACTGTAACTGAAATGGAATGCTGTCACCTCGCACAAGGAGTTATTCTTCAAAAGCTACTGTTTCTACATGCTTACACAGAGAAGAACAAGTAACTGAGTAAGAAACGAGGACTGCATGAAGGAACAAGTGGAGAATGCCTAAGCATGAGCAATAACATATTACTAAGTTGTGCCTTCTGGTAGCAAGGACACAAGTCAAAGCGAGAGTCTGCTATGTGATCTGAGCTAATATGAAATGTCTGAAACATACTTTACCTGTGTGCAGAGGGATTAGGCTGAACACAGAGAGTGTTCCTCATGTCATTTAAATTTGAATTCATCAAATGATCATGGTATGACGGTTTTATGACCTTTTACACATAATAGCACAAAGAATATATTTATAAAGACAGCACATTTCACTACAACCTCAAATAAATTACAGAAATTGTATAAATCAAATGGACAATTGTGTTTATGTTCTCATGTTCTCAAAATAACGTGCTGAAATGCTGGCAAGTGTAATCACAGTAGGCTTGAGAAAAAAATTGTGTGCATTGGATTTGTTCTTCTTCTTTAAGATTATTGCTTTATGATATATATTTTTTTAATTTGTATTTATTCCCTTGTTCACCAAAGTGGGAAATATTTTTACGTCTGCCCGAAGTTACAACTTTGTCATTGTTTATACAAGAATGACTCCAAACAACCAACCAAATCAACACAGAATCAACACCTCGGTAGTCAGAATTGAAAAGAACATCCACATGCACAAATCTAAAGAAGCTTAAAAGCTTAAAATGTCCTGGAATCTTTAATCGTGCTACACACTACAGGAAATGTAGACACTACAGGGACAAATATTGACTGTGGGATGCCAATCATTTCGAAAGAAGTCTTTGGGGGAGGGGTGGGGTCTCCTCGTGCTTACATTCAAAATATCACTCAGTTTCCTGAAGGGTGCCAATAATTCTGGAGTTGATTTTGGAGTGTATTTCATTGAATCGCTAGTCTATATCTAACTGAATCTAGCTTGTACGACATGCAAAATGTGACAAAAGAGAGAAATATTAATATATTGAATTAAAAGAGAAGGCCGGCTCCGCTAAACTTGTTTCCAATCAAAATAAATCCAGTTAGAATTAAAACTGATCAAATAAAATCATTTGGGAAAGTGCTGTCTGTTTTCTTAAACAGCTCTCCAAATTACGCTCCCGGACAAAATGATATTGTGCTCCAAACTGACTCTCGGATTTCTCATTCAACTCTCACAGACACACACACACACAAAAACACACATTCCTACCGATTTACACATAACCCGAACAAGACGGACAATGTGTTTCGCCATGGAGACTATCAACAGATCGTTCCAGCCCACAAACTGACCATGAGAAAGCTCTGTGTGGAGTGCAAATACAGAATGGCATGCTTGATTATCAGCAGGAATTCTGGCATGCAACATTTTTCACATACAGCAGAAAAGCGAAAATCCTTCAACAGGCAGCTGTTCGGCTCTGGAAATAAATAGCGTGTGTCTAAGCCATAAGCAGCAGCACATGAGATTATGAGTGAGCATGGTCTAAGTGAGTTCATTTAGGTCATGTGACTGAATGAATGAATTTTGCTTACTGCGCATGCTGACAATTTCTTACACAGCATGTTACATTTAACTTCCTCAGGGGTGAGGATATGGCAAACGTTTTCACAATACAGATGGCACATATGTAGGCTAATTCCTAAATGATAAAAAAGATATATATTCAATTACTTTATTTAAATTACTATTTAACAAGACTGATATGCTCGCACTTCAAGTAATCAGCTGTGAGGACACTGTTGCTAGGCAACTGAAAAATATGGAAGCTAAGCAGAACCTGGCTAATTTCTGAGGTGATTTTTTTAGCTAGCAAGAATTTGTCTTATAGACGGACAATGAAAAGGCAGACATGTCAGTAAAAAAACAAACAAACAAATACACCGGAAATATAAACATTTCTCTCAAATGTGTCGAAAAATTACTAAGAAAAGACTCATATTACCCAGTAATTGTACTTAGCATGGACTGTGCTGAATCTTCACAGACAACACTACTGTGTATTGAAAAACATCAACACTGTGTCAAATTATTATATCTACTGCATGTGTTCAGAATGCTGCATGAATGTTCATTTCCTAGAATCTTAGAGTCATGATACATTTTTTCCTACACAGTTTTGATTGATTTCCTTCATCTGTGTGAGCGCCAACTTAACTTCTTTGGGTTGAGTCACAACATGTGAAATAACATTCGGCTTAGGTGTGATATAAAATGTTCTATAATAAAAAAGTTCGCTATTCATTTTTCCATTAAAATATCATGAGAGATGCAAATTTTTCCCGTCCCTCAACTATATGATAAAGATGAATCCCATTTTATAACGGTATAAACGTTAAACATGACTTCAGGCAACTCTAATTCAATAAAAGATTCATTATGCTGAATCACAGACATGCCGTTACTTCAATTGACGATTTAACTGCAGACTTGGATCTAAACTGGAATATAGTCCAAATTAAAGTCACTACTGTTTTATACTGGCTAACTATTTTCACAGCTCTTTGCTATTGCTACCTTAATTTATTCTTGTGGATCGACATGATTTTCCACTTAATAAATGATACATAAACACCAAACTGCCAGAAACAAGCACTCTCAGAAAAAGTGTATACAAATGTGACTGAACCGCGGAATACTTTCCTGGTTGGTCTGGTCACACCCAAGAAACATGGGCTGTTCTCAAAACAAAACACACCACACCCGTTAGTACCGCAGTGACCACCCTAAACTGTCTGACAAGAATCTCCTTCACAGTCTTCATCAACTGTGTTTTCCATGTGTGTATATATGTAGCAGATGTTCCCAGTACCAACCAGTTCCAGTCTAACAGCCATTTCTATATTTATGTAGTGATACAGAAAAGCTTCCTGACATCCTGGAGAAAGTTACCTCAGCTTTCCTAGACTCTAAATCACAAAAGCGTGACGCATCGCTTTTCCGCCGCGCCTACTCTCTGCTGTGATTCATGTCAAGCCAAAACACGAGAGAGCTGTAGATACCGCTGATTCATGAAAATGAGCCCTTTCTTAATCATGCTAATGTTAAAATCTGTAATAAGAGCGTTGAGATGAGAGCGTAACTGATTTGTCACAGGCTGTAAACCCGTGGCATCCGAGCACAGAGTCAGCAAATTGGATTTTTTATGCTAGGCCTTATTGCTGTATGCTTGTCATTCTGCTCCGGTTCAGCTGGAGGTCTCCATCCCAAGTGGGGCGAGTTACATCCTTTAAAAACATTTTGTCCCCCACAGTGGAATTCCCTACACACATTCATTAACATTTAATTACTTGGCAGTTTATTCAGCATGATTTACAAATGAGGCAGTATAAAATCCAAGCGTGTGAATGAGCAGTTCAGGGTTGAGGATCTTGTTCGAGGGCTCGACTCTCTCGCAGTCATGGGAATTTGAACTCACAACCTTCCGATCACTAGCACATGATCTTTAACACTGACTACATTTACATGCACGTCAATATTCCGACATCAATCGGAATTTGGCAATCTGATTCCCACCCCTGAAATATGCCTGATTTAATCGGAAATGTGTTGCATGTGAATATCTTACCACCGAGATACATGCGCATGCTCAGTCCGAAAGGAATTGTGGGTAGCATGGGCAGCATCTTGAATCTCCCACATTCAAATAACAGCAGGAAAGGAAAACCACATGTGTAGATTGGCATACTTACAACAATCATGTATACAGGAATATTCTAAAATAATAATTTCTAAATTTGTAATCAATATCTAAAACATGATCTTTCATGATGTGGGCAACATTACAGGCTTTTAAGGGTTTAAACCATAACTACTATACAGCCAAGTGCCTGAGTTAGCATTAATTTTTACTAATGTTTCTTTGAATTCAAATTTGACTGGTGATGAATTAACACCAAGAGCCTGATGAAAAAAATCAGTTTATATTCAGTTATATATATATATATATATATATATATATATATATATATATATATATATATATATATATATATATATATATATATATATATATATATATATATAAATTCCACTGGCTCAACTTAGTGTGTATTTATATCCTGTTGTAGGTGATAGGTTTGGGGGATTTTAGTGTCTAGTGGCATAAAAGACAAAAGGGAAATAAAAATTTAAATTATGAAAACTATCATATTGGTCATTTTAGCTAATGTTGACTTGATTAGTAAAAAAAAAAACACTTTTAGAGCCGATTTTGTCTACATGTATAACGAATAAAACAACAGTGGCTTGGTGTGATGCCACTTGACACAAAATGGAGTTCCTGTCACCACCCTGATGTTGACTGTTTTTGTCCCAAAGTGTTTTTCCCCCCTTATAACCAAAGCAATATGCCAATGCTGACAATTTTATTTATTAAACAAAATGTCATACTTCGTATCCATTTATAAATACATTTAATGTTGTGGAACAATCATGAAACATGTTAGTTCCTGTTATCATTTATACTATAGCAGCTATAAACAGTTGTTTATTTTTTATGACTGAAAAATTTGCAGCTTGACATGTTACAGAGAAAAAGAAAAGGCCTTTGTCCTGAAGTGGAGGAAACTTAAAGGTGCAATAATCAATATTTTTCATTCCTTACTAGTACAAATAATGTGGAAAAAATGATGTACAAATGATAAAATAATAATAATAATAATAATAATAATAATAATAATAATAATAATTTAAGCCATTGTCTCAGAACAAGTGTATAACTTGTATATGGCTGGGAAAAAAACAGTTTGGAAACCTGCCTTCCGGCCCAGACTGTGTGTTTGTATTTGGATTGGCCTCTTGTCAGTCATTTTATAGACACGCCCCAAACATCATTTCACATCCTCATAAATCAGGTTGAATGTTTATAGTGTTGTGATGACAGACCTTAGCACGATATCACTAGTTGAACCACCAGAAGTTTTGGGGGTGAAACTATGTGTAAATAGATGGAAATGTTTTGTCTGATCCTTAATGTGGTTTGCTGGGTCGTTATTTCTGTGAAGTATCGATCGGTATCAGGTTGACTACAAAATCTGAGGTAAATATCATTAACAAGAAAACTGCGTGTAAATAAAAATAAATCTAAATCATTAAATGTTTCACCTACCCAAAAAAAAAAAAATTATGCTGCCTTCCTGTGAATTCTTTTATTTTTGAGAAACTGACAATGGTTATAAAGTAGCTTTACTGCTAATGTTTGTTATTTGTCCCTGTGTATGTATAAAATTATAATCTCATTAACATTTGGATGGAGTTTGAGCACCATGAATACATTTCATGATAACATTGTGTGTTGGATAAATAGCACATCATAGAGACTTAAAACCAGACGTTTTGGGGGCGAAGCTATGTGTAAATAGATGGAAATGGGGGCAGGCTCAATGAGTAAAAAATATCATTCAAATCTTATTCAACTCAACCCATTAAACAGTTAGATACCTTTTTTTTTTTTTTTTTTAAACTTACCTAATGTACCTTTAAGGTTTGTAACTGTCACAAAGCACTGACAATGGAGACTCCTTTAAAAAAAAAAAAAAAAAAAAAAAAAGATAAAAATCTCCTTCATCATATCAACAATTACACACCGTTTCAATCTGTTTATTTTGGAGCCTCTGCCATACAAGTACCTTTTTAAGTCACTACAGAAATGAAAATGAATGGAATGAACGCCTTCTGAACTCTGACCAATTGGAATCAGGCGTTTAAATGTGCTGTGGGAAAATTTTGTTTAATATATGCCGTCAAATTAATTCAATTACGGAGATGCTATGATTGAGCGTGATCTCATGTTCATCTTATCGCATGCTTCGTGTTTATGCCAAGAGGCAAATGAGCTGTTTCAGCAATTGAATGTTATGGAATAGGAGTGTTCGTCTGAGCAGCTTCATTTATTTTTAGTCTACTTAAACTCTATAACCACACACACACACACACACACACACACACACACACACACACACACACACACACACACACACACACACACACACACACACACACACACACACACTCACTCTTCAAAATCAAAAGCTTTACTGCTTATGGCAGCAAAACACCATTTCTATCATCAAATAAATATTAAAGTTAACAGAGAAGTGTATAAAAGAAATGTAATAAACGGCATACAGAGCGTTTCATTAATGACGTTACACTGATTCATCAAACTCGTGTCTTCTGGTAAAAGCAGACATGTTAGCACTTGTAAATATGAAACTCTGAGGTAATGTATGTGTGTATATATCCTAACATGACCTAGTTCTCATCCCTCAGGCCCTAGAGGAGGAGCTGTCCTTTCAAATTCACACACCAATGACCAAAGAGGCCACAAGGAGTACCACAACCACTACCACACACAGACACATGATGACATGTCTAAAAATAAGCTGACTACAGTGTGCCACCGTGTTTCTGTTTTGTCTCTTTGTATCTGAACCACTGTTTCAGTGCTACTCACATTTTCATAATATTTTCCTATATGAGGCTTAAAAAAAAAAAAAAAAAAAAAAAAAAAAAAAAAAAAAAAACACACATTTGAGAGTTTAAGTTTACATGTTCTACTTTTAGTTTCTACTTTCACTTTCCTAAATATTTTGGGCAGATAAACCTTGATGTATGAAAAGAGGTCTGTTGTTAGAAGTCCGGGATCAGGGGGTTTAGCGCGGAGCTAGCTCCAGAGATTTCCTCACAGTGCTATTTGGTTGTTTTTGTTTTGTCTGATCCTTAATGTGGTTTGCTGGGTCGTTATTTCTGTGAAGTATCGATCCCAGGTTGACTACAAAATCTGAGGTAAATATCAGTAATAAGAAAACTGTGTGAAAACAAAAAAATAAAAAATAAATCTAAAATCATTAAATGTTTCACCAACCCCAAAAAAATTATGCTGCCTTCATGTGAATTCTTTTATTTTTGAGAAACTGACAATGGTTATAAAGTAGCTTTACTGCTAATGTTTGTTATGTGTCCCTGTGTATGTATAAAATTATAATCTCATTAACATTTGGATGGAGTTTGAGCACCATGAATACATTTCATGATAACATCGTCCATCGTCCTGAAGTCAATGGGTTTTTTTGAATGGGATTTTGGTTAAATGCCTGAAATAAGGTCTGTGGTTAACACAAGCTCAAGATATTTTCATGTTTTATTCTACGACATCAGTGATACCCCACTCGTGATTTTTTAAAGCTTTTACGTGTCTTGAAAAGACCTCTCCAGATCCTTCAAATTTCGAGGTCCACGCTGGTGGACTCTCCTCTTCAGTTCACCCCACAGGTTTTCTACGTGTTTCAAGTCAGGGGACTGGGATGGCCATGGCAGGACCTTGATTTTGCGGTCAAGTAAACCAGTTTTGTGCTGATTTTGATGTATGTTTTGGATCATTGTCCTGCTGGAAGATCCAACCACGGCCCATTTTAAGCTTTCTGGCAGAGGCAGTCAGGTTTTCATTTAATATCTGTTGTTGAAAACAACAACAATGCAGTGCAGAACAATGCAGTAAAACCATAGTACTCCTCTGTATAAAGCACTGAACTGTTTTCACTTAGACTTCCAGCAGGTAAGATAATGCCTAAACCTAATACAGATTCTGAAAGCCTGGCTTTGTGTAAATTGTTGAGAATGGGAGACGTTAAAAAGAAATCGTTCCATTGTTGTTGCAATTCACCCAACTAAGCACTAGAGCTCCCACCTCGACTCACCTCATCTAATGCACCTTTAAACAATACTAGCTCTCCGTTTTCACTCATGCTCAAACAGACTTTGTGCTTGCATCTCTGTACAGACCCACAGACACAGAAACACATTTAAAATATCATTTTCTAACATTTGTTGTAGGGGAGGCTGAAAGTGCCAAACGAAATTAATTAAAAGGTGTCAGAGCTGTGAATATGGTGAGGAAGTCTCCACAGAAGGAGGACATGTCATAGTCCAGACACACAGTTACTGAAACTACTCTGAAAAACTCACAACACTAACAATCTAAAAATATGCTGAAATTCTCACCTCCAAGTCCCTGTTACAACAGTGCATCTCAATAAGACATACAAGAATGAGTTCATTATCAACAAGTGTTTTTTTAAACTAATTATTACAACTAATTTGCGCTGCCTGAATAAAAGTCACTGTTCAAATATTATTCGTATTTTAATAATATTTACTTATCCAAGGATGAAATTTCACATTCAGATGTTTACGGTCCCAGGTGCCACTTTTAGTCAACTACATTTCATTTGACCAAATTCAGGAAATTTAGGAAAAGGGCTGTGACTGTTCTGACCTGATTGTTCAAGCTGCATTGTTCACACATATACTTGTACAACCAGAATATTTAAAAATGACAATTATTAGATGGCATGTCAGAGACAAAACATCCCTGTCTGTCAGCTTTCCAAGTGGAACTGTAAAATGTTTAGAGATTTCATGCACTGTGACGTTAAACACACTGCCAAGCTCTGTCTCTCTTAAAACTTTCTTGCCTTTGTCGTGATTGTTGTCATGAGCTGCATCACAAATCGAAAACTCTATGGGATTATTTTCCATTTTTCCGTGATTATTTGTTAATCATGGGTATGATGATTTATTCATGTACCCATTTCAGTTTAAAGTGATCATTTCAATTTAATGTGATTTCTGTAACTGTCTTTGTTAAAAGTATTTACTAATCTAGAAAATCCAGAAGACTGTACACAAAATACACTATAATAGTATGTGATTTTTAGACACATTTCAAATAAGACTCGTATTAAAAATGGCAAACGTGGAAGAAGAAGAGGAAGACAAAGAAGAAGAAGAAGAAGAAGAAGAAGAAGAAAGAAGGGTGTGCGTGATTCGACCCTACACTAAGCAAAGTTAAAGCTACCATCCTGAAGTTGATCATTTTACCTATAACAACAGTATGTCCTGAAGTGTTTTATTCCTCTTATACCTTGACAATGTGTCAGTGATTACATTTTTTATTTATTAAACAAAAACAACAACAGCAACATCATGTCATACGTTGTAACTGTTTATCGGTTTACATTTAATGTTGCGGACAGTCTGAAAAGCAAACTATTATCCTATTATCACTTATGACATGACAATTATAAATGGTCATTTCTTTCATTTTCTCTTTTTCTTTAAGGTAATGTGAGAAAAAAGACCGTGTCATGTTATCAAGAAATTACTAAATGCAAAGATCTCTGCCCTGAAGACTATCCATAGCGGAAGAATTACTGACAGAAGAATTAAGCGCTGACACTGGAGACTCCTTCATAAATGTTAAACAAATTCCTCCGTACAGAAGGTTTCACTACATCAACAATTCTATGCTGTGTAAGGAATAGCATAAAAAGCATAAAAACTCCTCTACCCTGAAGATATTTCTGTGCTGATAAACTTTGCAAAGCATTGTGACACTTACAAAGCACATACAACCAAGTCTCCTTTTATAAAGGTTAAATAAACGTCTCCTAACATAAAAGGTCACCACATTAACGTTTAACAAAGTAAAACCTATAATCAAGTTTTTAAAAATCAGTTTATTATTAGTAATAGATTATGTGGCACATCCGCCATACAAATCCCTGTGTTTCTACAGAAACAATGATGTATTCGAACAAGCACATTAACATTAACCTATCGTTCTGAGCCGTGCTGTTATGCAAAAATAATGCACATCTTCTGACCAGTCAGATTTGAACATTCAACCGTGCTGTGATATAATCTTTCTTAAATAACACCACAAAATTTTAATCACCCTGTGTCACAATTCGCCTACTATCCATACTAAATAGTATATAAGATGAGAATTAGTGTGTTCCAAATTGTAGTACAACCCCAATTCCAAAAAAGTTGGGACATTGTGTAAAACGTAAATAAAAACAGAATGCAATGATTTGCAAATCTCATAAACCCACATGTTTTTAACAATAGAACATAGAAAACATATCAAACATTTAAACTAAGGAAATGTACCATTTTAAGGAAAAAATAAGGTAATATTGAATTTGATGGTCTCAAAAAACATTGGCAACAAAAGGCTGGAAAAGTTGCTAAACTTTAGTGTTACTAAAAAGAAACAGCTGGAGGTTATTTGGCAAGAGGTTAATAACATGATTGGGTATAAAAAGAGTATCTAAGAGAGGCAGAGTCTCTCAGAAGTAAACACAGGCAGAGGTTCACCATTCTGCGAAAAACTGCATCTACAATTTGTGGAACAATTTCAGAATAATGTTCCTCGATGTAAAATTGCGAAGACTATGAATATCTCATCATCTACAGTACATATCAATAAAAGATTCCGATAATCTGGAGAAATCTCTTTGCGCAAGGGACATGGGCAAAAATCAATATTGCATGCCCGTGATCTTCGGGCCCTCAAGCGGCACTGCATTAAAATCAGGCACGATTCTGTAATGGAAATCACTGCATGGGCTCAGAAACACCTCCAGAGCTCATTGTCTGTGAACACAGTTCGCCGTGCCATCCACAAATGCTGGTTAAAGCTCTATCATGCAAAGAAGAAGCCATATGTGAACATGATCCAGAAACGCCGCCATCTTCTCTGGGACAAAGCTCATTTAAAATGGACTAAGGCAAAGTGGAAAATTGTTCTGTGGTCAGACAAATCAAAATTTTAAATTCTTTTTGGAAACCATGGACGCAGCATCCTCTAAACTAAA
This sequence comes from Cranoglanis bouderius, assembly GCA_023630585.1. Classification (NCBI taxonomy): domain Eukaryota; kingdom Metazoa; phylum Chordata; class Actinopteri; order Siluriformes; family Cranoglanididae; genus Cranoglanis; species Cranoglanis bouderius. Next base: position 5,451,724 of record CM042552.1, read on the forward strand.
GAGGACTAAAGAGGAGAGGGACCATCTGGCTTTTTATCAGCGCTCAGTTCAAAAACCTGCATCTCTGATGGTATGGGGGTGCATTAGTGCCTATGGAATGGGCAGCTTGCACATCTGGAAAGGCACCATCAATGCTGATAGGTATATACAGGCTTTAGAGCAACATATGCTTCCATCCAGATTCCATCCCAACTTTACTTCTGAGAGACTCTGCCTCTCCAAGATACTCTTTTTATACCCAATCATGTTATTGACCTGTTACCAATTAACCTAATTAGTTGCAAAATGTTCCTCCAGCTGTTTCATTTTAGTAACACTTACTTTTCCAGCCTTTTGTTGCCCTCGTCCCAACTTTTTTGAGACGTGTTGTGGCAATCAAATTCAAAATTACCTTATTTTTTCCTTAAAAATGGTACATTTCCTCAGTTTAAACATTTGATATGTTTTCTATGTTCTACTGTGAATAACATATGGGTTTATGAGATTTGCAAATCATTGCATTCTGTTTTTATTTACATTTTACACAGTGTCCCAACTTTTTTGGAATTGGGGTTGTATGTTGAAATAAGTATCCAAAAGGTACCCGGATGGTCTAATATTTCTGGTAGATTTTTGAAGTGAGGATCTGTGGAGACTTTTTCAGCTAATATTTCCCACAACTCCTTGCGCGAGGGAGGACGAGGAGTTTTGTGACGGTTTGCTTCGCCGAATTCAAGGACGCATTTTAGAGAGGTGTAAATGAAATGTGGAAAAGTAAGTCAAGGGAATGATAAACGAAATGATATAGTATAAATTATATAAGGAATAATGGAAGAAGAAAGGCTGAAATGCAACAGGAGATTTGTTTACAGGTGACAGTGTTCTCTTCAGTTACACGACGTGTTAGTATGTCCCAGTATTTGCATATTCTTTTAATACACACTCAAGAATATGAACTTTTTCTTCACAAAAAGAGTACATACTTTTAGTACATGGTATAAGTAGGCGAATTGGGACACAGTTCATTATTGGGGTCAGTTTATTATTAGTGCTAGATTATGTAGCACATCTGCCATACAGGTCCGAGTGAATGCGCTGTTACTATGGAAACGATAACGTATTCGAACGAGCGCATTAATATACATTTGAATTACAGCCGGAACTACTGTCAGAGCTGCTGACCAATCAGAAAGGAGAATTCAGTGTGGCTGTAGGAAGAACACTACACGGCGTTTCTGTTGTACAGTGGAAGTGACCAGTTGCCTACAAGTGCTACAAAATTTCCTGGTGTGACTTCAGTGTATAACAGCACAAAAAGTAACTCACCGACGGTGGCCACTGTATCGAAGTCGTCCAGAGAGTAAACCCTGTTGTTTAAAGCTAAAGATGCTGCCATTGTAGATAATGTGGCGCTGTTTGTCGTGTCTGTCTCTTCACTGGTCAGTCCTTTTGTTGTTGTTGTTGTTGTTAATGTTGCCATCTCACCATTCGCTCGACTAGTAAAAGGAACCGCACAGCGCTTTTTTACGAGTTATTCCGGTCTCTTCCCAGAAGACGGAAACCGTTAAGCTTCTTTGTTCACACAAACCTGAGAGTCTCTCTGATAAAGCACCATAACCGGTTATCTGTTTAACAAACAAGCCTGTTAATTAATACACCTCACAACCTGCGTTAATGGAAATATCACGTAACGTCTCTCTCTCTCTCTCTTTCTACTTTATAAAGCACCGACCGTTAGTAAACAAAGGCACGACTGAGAACTGACATGACAAAATTAACATTAAAAAACCGTCCCGGTGTCAGACAATACCCGCTGCCGTGTCCTTCCGTCAGTTTTCGCTATTTGAGACATTTAAATTATTCACTTCCTCCCTCTCCAGTGCCTACACCGAAACACGAACCCGTGTGCTCCACCAGACAATGAATTAAAATAAATACATAAACGATTGACAACCACAACAACCAATCATATCTAGCTCAGGTCAGGAATTCTCCAATGGAATGGTAGAGGGGGCGGGGCTTAACCTGGGGCGGCTCTGTGTCATGAGGGCGTGTCTGTCTTTTCCTTATGGTTTCTGCCCATGTGTTTGAAGGCAACGTCCCAAACCGCAATTAATAATACGTCTGAATAACACGGTACGGTTCATATTAGACATACTATTTAGTGTGGTAATACGCGATTTGGGACAGAACCCAGAACTGTCGGTTTGGTAGAGAGATACAAACAAGAAACGTCTTCATTTCCTTGTCTGGTCTGTTTTTGTTGTTGTTGTTGTTTTAAAATTTTTTTTAGTTTTGTCCTTTCTCGTCTTGTTCTTATTTCTTTTCTTTTATTCCCCATGTTTATTTATCATCTTTAATTTTTCCCTTTATTTATTTTCCTTTGCTTTTTTTCAGTTTTTTCCCCTTGTCTCTCTTTCTTTACTTTTGTTGCTTTTTCTCTTTTTTTTGCATTTTATTTAATATTATTTGTATTAGGTAAGAAATAAATATACACACAGTATACATATACATAAATATAAATTTCTTTCCTGTCTATTTTTTCTCTATTTTTCAATTCTTTCCATTTCTTGCTTTGTTTTTTTCTTTTATTTCTTTTTCTTTGTATTTTGTTTTTTCCCTTTACTCTTTTTTCTTGTCTTTCTTTTCTTTTCCCTTTCATTCTTTCTTTTGTTTTTTTTTTCCTGTCCTGTTTTTTTCCTTTCGGTTGTTTCTTATTTTATTTCCTTTGCTTGTCCTTATTGTCTTTTCATTTTCTTGTCTTCAGACTTTTCCCCCTTAAAACTCAGTTGAAGTGCTTGAAGTACAAACTCTAAACAAACTCTTCTGTTGAATTTTTTTTTTTAAACTGCTTGAATTAAAGAAAGACATTCAATATGTATAACATGACATTTATTCTCAACTCAATTTTATTTATATAGAACATTTCAAAACAACAGATTTGACCAAAGTGGTTCACAATTAGGAAACTGAAAATTAGTCAAATGAGAACCAGTATCAACACGCATACAGTCATTAGCGACATTATAAACTCCACAAAACTGCATATACAAAGTGCGATCAGTAACAGAACAAATATCACCAGTACTCAAAGTTCCTCCAATTCAAATGCCAAAGTATAAAGATATGTTTTTAGCTGAGACTTAAAAATCTCCACTGATGGGGCCAAGCGAATATAAAGGGGAGATTATTCCATGATTTAGGAGCAAGTACAGAGAATGCCCGATCACCCTTTGACTTTTGCTTAGACCAAGGGACAGCCAACAAAATTTGATTTATAGACCTCAGTGGACTAGACGAAATATAAAAGCTTAGGAGATCTGTAATATAATGTGGAGCCAGGTTATTATGTAACTAATCAATACCTGACTTATCACTTACACCTGACACCCCTTGCAGTAGTGTGTATTACACGACTGAATGATGAAATGACAGCTGGAAAGTGTAATCCAGACAAACAGCTGGCTTCTCGAGGACAAAACCTGGTGTAAAAGTTATAAAACAATATAACAATATAAAAGTTTTCAGATAGACTTGTGACACCAGTCCTTGGTGTATCATCACTTGTGTTTAATTCACTTGTTCCATAATTCAACAAAAAAGTTGACCAGTGGAGGGTGAGTTCTCCTTTTTAGATCCCCTTAAGGTTCCTTTGTAAAGTTCTTTGGGAGTTCCCTTGTTGCGTTGTTCATTAGTGTTGTGGACTTGGATATATGAAGCTGGTTTTGACAATGATTGTTGTTACATGTGCACTATGAATATCCATCCATCCATCCATCCATCCATCCATCCATCCTACACAGTGTCACGGGGAGCCTGGAGCCTATCCCAGGGAACTCAGGGCACAAGGCAGGGCACACCCTAGACGGGGTGCCAATCTATTGCAGGGCACAATCGCACACACACTCACACACTATGGACAATTTGGAAATGTATTTGGACTGGGGGAGGAAACCGGAGTACCAGGAGGAAACCCCTGAAGGGAGAACATGCAAGCCCCACGCACACAGTGCAGAGTTTGGTTTTGAAGTGTGAAGTCAGAATTCCACATTTTCAACCTCCAAAAAACATGAACACCTCCATGTTCATATTTCGGTAAGCAACAATCTAGCTCAGCTAACTGTGATGAGTGATATATGTACACTGAAAAAAACGATTCGTTGACTCAACAACCATTACATATAAATATAAATAGATTAAACTCAAAAATGTTCATTTTTTAAAACGTCTAAGCTTTACTTAACATACATTAGTGTGTTCAACAAAAAATGTCGATTACAAGGTGAACTTAAGAGTATGCATAAAGTGAACAACAACAACAACAACAACAACAAAAAAACGTAAGGTACGTCAACTACAATTACAGTTAGGTTAAGGTTAAGTAAACCTAACTTAAAATCTGAATTATGACTGTGAACCACGTGATATGCAAATATCCAGTGGAAAACTTGGAGCCATTTGCACAACGTGGTGAAGACGATGAAAACGATGAAAACGTTGTCAGGTAATCTTTAAATAAATGAAGTAAAATATTAGAGTTTTACTTTTTAACATCAATTAACACTCATTTATTGCGTTAGTGCTCAAGTGGGTACTTTTTAAACAGAATTTTTTTAAAATTGCTACAAATGTTACAAATACTTCAACCACTATGAGTATGTAGCATTGCAATCTGTCAAGCAAAATGCTTCATTTTTGTACTAACTGTCTGAAAACCTTTTATTAATTTCTGTTGAATGAAGTGATATTTTTTCCTTACTGAGCTGTACTCAATTCATTATGTTTTTTTAAACGATAGTATTATGTCCAAAAGTAACTTAAAAAAATGTCGTGCTAATTATCTGTGTTGTTTATTTTAAGATATTGAATGTTCGGGAACAGTGCAGTAAGCAGAGCAGTTTCATTCAACTCAATGAATTACCTTGTGTTCATGTAAATGAGCTACACAAAAAGCTTAAATGTTCATTTGAATCAGCTTGCAATTACTTGGTAGATTCTATTGGTTACATTTTTTTTTTTTTTTTTTACACATCTTGTTAATTTTACTTAAAGTTACTTCAGGTTGAATTTACTTAAAAAGTGTGAAGCAAAACCAGTGCATATATATTTTAAGTAAATCCAACACACCATTTTTTTCAGTGTAGTATTTTCCTCCTGAAATCAGCAAACCCTTACAGATTTAACAAGCAAATACATCTGTATTTTGACTTCTCTAAAGCTAATACTAATCTATTTACACAGTATAACTCATTTAAAAGTAAAGAAGTGCTATTTTGTTTACTGTCGATGCTGTGAGTGGCCATGTTGATTTGACGTCACTTGCTGAACTTGGGGTTGAGTTGACCTTCCCGAGTAGTAGTTCTGAGTTGAGGGTGGTTTTATCCCATAGAGTTTGAAAAGTTCCGAATTTTTTGTCGAACACAGCATTAAATAAAGAACTTGTGTTGTGAATAAACTCTGGTAAATAAAATCATTGTTTGGAAAAATTTGTTTCATGTGCAACGAAATTCTTCATTTTTGCTGATGTATTATTTATTTATTACTTGTTAATACACTGTATACCTAATTAGAGAGACTACATAAAGAGTACATACAACCCTCATTCCAAGAACTCTTGAGCCGTCCTAAATTACTGCCAGCAGCTGGTGGGTTTCTCAGGCAACTCTTTAGATAGGCTGGTACACACTTACATACACACTCACACACACACACACACTTACACAGAAGAGGCTCTTTGACTCGGTGACTTACTGACCCACCGGCAGTGTCTCATATTTCACTGTGTACACTCTATACTCCTGTACACTCGTCTATAGGCCTGTGTTCGCCGTATTTCACTTCTGCAGGCGTCTAGAGCAAGAAACGTTAAATCTCTAAAAGGATTTTTTGTTGTGATCTTGACACCTCTTTTGTTCTTCGTAGTCACAATTTCAGGCTTGATGTGCTAGCTCTCTGTCTCCTGTGCTTTGCTTCTCTCTGCAGCCTGCACACCTTTTCTCATTTCTTTTTGTGAAATGGTTTTCCGGATAGTGTATATTAGGAAAACGAATGCCTCTCATGAGGCGTGTGATAAAATCATCCGTCACTGGCACATTTGTTTTTTTGCTTCCAGCGGAAAAAAAAAACAAAAAAAACAAAGCAATTATGTACTTTTCATATAGATTGTCTAAGTTGTTATCAGAAAAAGGCAAAACTACACAATACACTACACAAAATTCCAAAGTAAATGTATCATCATAAATGATGAAGTCAACTGAAAAGCTTCCAGAAACACATTTTGTAGTGCCTCTTAAGCAGATAAAGGTATGCTAACCTTTTAGTCCATGATAGCTAACGCTAATGTTCGATATCCTTCAAAAATTACAATAATGGTCGCCCAGTCTTTCTATATTTCAACTTTGGTTTCAATGGTAACTGTTATGATTTTCTTCCATGTGTAGTCAGAGAGTAATAGCCACAGGATAAAAGATCATAGCTAGCTAGCATCCAGCACGACAACTAGCAAACAGTACTGTGAATATTAAGATATACAGTACTGTGCAAAAGTAAACAGTAGCAAATGAAACAAAGTCAATATTTGGTGTGACAAAAAAATAAAAATAAAAATAGTAGTCTCCGGTACAATGTGTGCAGTTTTATAAGGAAATGAGCTGGTAAGTTTTATTGAGCATCTTGCAGAACCAGACACAGTTCTTCTGGACACTTTGACTTTCGCACTCGCTTCTTATTTTTGCAGCAAAACCCAGCAGCCTTCATTGTGTTTTTTTTGTCTGAAAAGTGTCTCTTACGTAATATGCTGCTTTCTTTAATGACATACAAACATTTTTCTGTAACATTTAATTTTGTGCTAGAAAACTAATGTTTGGGAATCTAAAATGATTTTTGTACTGACTTGATAATGTAGAAGTCATAAAATAAAAAAATTTAAAAATCTATAACAAAGTTTGTACTAAGTTTGTAAAAAAAAAAATAGGGTGCCTAAAACTTTTGCACAGTACTGTACATGTATTACCAATCATACAGTATTTTAAATAATGTATACTGCAAGAAACTTTGAAAAGCTTTGGCTATATAGTGCTGCGGGGCTGATGTATTTTTGTAGGCCAACCCGGAAGTTAGCATCACCCTGGTTCCCTCTACAAAAAGCCAATAGGATTTTTCCATTGGCTTTTAGATTATTGCAGACAATAAGCTGTGTGACCAACAAACATTTGTTCAAGATAATCTTCACAAATGAACACAACTTTTATGAATTTTGAAGCCTAAATACAATCAGCAGAAGTAAAAAAGCTAAAGTTATGCTATAAACGAACTACACTACAGTCGCCTGACTTCAACGTCATCAGCATCAAACGTTGCAGCAACTTTGTAGGAACATTTGTTAAATGTTAATTATCCTTCAGGGCTGTTGAATTCACAATTATGAAACTGCAAGGCAAATCACAGGTTTATATTAATGTGCTCATTATAATATGTTATTGTTTCTATAGTAACAACAACAAAAAAAAGAGAGAGGCTGGTGAGGGAATGACTGTTGAAAGCTGCTAAAACCTAAGTAATAACAGGAACTAAATTGTAACTATAAATGTTTGAAAAGTATGGCACAGAGAAAACCTGACAGATTGAATGTTCTCTGAACCAAAAAGACATTAACTGAAACAGAAAACGTTCTGCTAACCTAATATTGTTAGCTGCAAACAGTCCTGGTTTAGCCACAGGGAGCACAACTTGAAAAAGTATACAAGCTTCCTTGAAAACAAGCTATGGAACCAAGCTATGTACTTTTTACACACAAAATGTCAAAAACGTTTTCACTAGCTGTACTAGCTAACAAAAACAAACCTGCGGTATCTGACTGCAGCATGCCCGCTTAAATGTTATCGCTTAGCAACACATTTTCTACAGAATTTGTGCCATTACCTACATAATGCAATGCAAGTTTGTTTATATGAGTGTTATATTTTATTTTATAACATATTAAATCTGAAGAGACCCTCCCCAATGCCGTGTTTGATAAATTGTATTTTTTCCTAGCAAAAAAAATCTATTTTAAATGCATTTTTTTTTTCAAACATATATATGGAGTATCAGATGTACTGGCCATCCCTGACTATAACATAACATCCTGATTGAGTCCTTGGTGAAGCTCTGCATCACCGATTATATCAGCAGGCATGGAGATAAAGGACATAAAGGGAACACAGTTAGCGCACATAACTCTATTAAAGCTTGCAGCGGTTGTCAGTTCAACTGATATCACACTCTTCAGACAGCCCATGAGGCACCACTACTGTCCTTGAAACACTGCACATTCGGTTAAAACGTGTGAACGTGAGTTCAACAAGCCGGCGATTGTTGGTGATGGGCCAAAATGGTGTACAGTTGTGAGAAAAAGTAGGTGAGATCTCAAAGGTGAGTGTTTGATAGGTACAATATTCTTAAAAATAACAACCTTTGAGAAAATGTACATTTTGGAAAACGTAAAACTAGCTCGATCAAGTGGATAGCTAATGGGCTTATTGCTAATCGGCTAATTAGCAGTTTGTACAACATGGCTAGTGGATCATAAATTAGCACACTCAAGTGGCTTTGTATAGAACTACATAATAAGCCATCTAGCTTTCAAAATATATATATATATATATATATATATATATATATATATATATATATATATATATATATATATATATATATATATATATATATATGAGATTAGAATCTTCCAAGTGGTTTTTTGCAAAGCTTTTTCAGAAGAGGCTTCTTTCTTGCCACCCTGCCATACAGGCCAGTTTTGTGTAAAGCTTGTGAGATTGTTGTCACATGCACAGACCGACCAATCTCTGCCATAAGGACTTGTAAGTCCTTCAATCCTCAAGCCTCTTGGTAGCTTATATATATATATATATAGTGTTCCCAAAAAATCTCATGCCACAATTATTATTACACAAACTCCAACTTCACCAACTGAGTCCTCTCCTATAATACACCATTATGTTATGTAAAAGAATAAACCACTTGGTGGTTATTTCCAATAAGAGCATGTCTTACTCTTTCTCCGGTTCACTGTATTAAATCCCTGTGTAAGTTGTTACTATAGAGCGAATGCATTTAATATAAACCTTGCAGTTGGCACTACTGTCCACGCTGCTGTTGTAGAAAATGAATCAACATGTTCTGACCAATGATAATCAAGCATTTAACAGCGATGTGGTATAAAGTGTTAATAATACATAAAGAGTCTTATTTAATCAAACAAATACACGTTTCCCATTGCTATATTGTTTATTAACCAAATATTACTGTAATTTCCTCTACTTATATCCTGGTGCTTTGCTGAGGCTTTTATTGTTGTTAATCTGTTGTTAACACGATTGTGACAGCATATTTAGAAATGTCAGCTTCTCAATTAAAGCATCTGCCAAAGGACAGAAAGTAGTTTATCTTAATCTGGTTTTGCAAATGGTTTCTGCATCAAATGTAATATATTTACACAGACCTAATCAATGTAGCATAATTTACTATATAATGAAAAATCATTTAGCTTGTTTCTGTCTCAGACAGTTTTTGCATCCGAGTCTGGTGCAACAGTTTCAAAGCAGACAATGGGGTGAAGGTTTCAGTAATTCTGTGCTTGTGCTGTGAAAATCTGTCCAAGTAAGAAAAGTTCCTGGGTGAGATAGAGCTCAGGTGTGACCCAGACTGACACTCAGCGATGCTGTAACAAGTGTACGCCCACTACTAAGGCCATGAATTATCAGAAGTAACTCACCAGTGCGTAAAATTCAACAGGTCAGGGTGCCCTTTATTACCACGTGTAAAAATCATTTCAAAATATTTTTACTTTGGCAGTTAATTGGACTGAACTCTGGCATTTAAATGACCCATTTCCTTAAGTTTATCAAAACATGTTAATACAGGGTGTTCGAAAAACTTTTGACTGGCAGTTATATAACTTCCCACACAGTTTCATAAACAGTTCTTCATGCACAAAGAGAATGAAAGTTGGAAAGGTCACTTGAGTTTCTGTGACTGGGAAAAACAGGCAGCTGATGTAAGCATATTTGAACAAAATGTTCACAACCTCTTTTCCTACAGGACATCATGGTATCTTTACCAACATGTCGATTTTGATGGGGTATACACTCACTGGTTAGGAATGCCAAACTGTCAGTTGAAGATGAAAGACCAGGTGATGTTTTTACAATCTTCAGGTGTCCAGTTTTGCTTTGCCTGTGCCCACTGTAGCCTCAGATTCCTGTTCTTGGCTGAAAAAAGATGTGGCCTTCTGCTGTTGTAGCCCATCTGTGAGCATATTGTGAGTTCTGAGATGCATTTCTGCTCACCACGGTTGTAAAGAGTGGTTATATGATATGCAATAGCATTGCTGTCAGCCTGACCATTCTCTCCTGTCCTCTCTCATCAGCAAGGCTCTGTCGCTCACTGGATTTTTTTTGTTTTACTCACCATTCTGTGTAAAATCTAGAGACTGTAGTGTGTGAAAATCCCCAGAGCTCAGCAGTTTCACGGAGTCACCAAGTTCACATGTTTGCTATGAACATTAACTGAAGCTCTTGACCTGTATCTGCTTGATTTTTTTTTACATTGTGCTGCTGCCACATTGGCTGACTGGATAACTGCATAATTGATCAAATGTGCAGGTGTATAGGTGTTCCTAATAAAGTGGTTGGGGAAAAGGTCTATCTAACATGGACTATAATTATGATTTTTGTAGACGTCTGAATAAAAAAGGTAATGTAGAAGACTTTGCCAATCATGGACAAGATGAGAACTTGGATAGAAAACTTGCATGGCCCAGAACTCCTCAATCCCTTTCCTGACCTCTTACGGTGTTCATTTTAGTTATATAATGTCTGAATTGGAAATAGTAACCTGTTCTGGAAGTTTGACAGAAACAGTTAGACACAATTGTCATTCTTCAGACATAACATAGACAATGCCAACTATATCGAGGACATATCCTTGGGAAAAATATCACCCAGCATGAAGAATATAGCACCAATCCAGCCAACACAGACAATTCGCCATGGCATCATGAACTGTCACGAAGTAATATTTATATCCAAGAAGATACAGAACTGCATCCAGTAAGAGCAGACAGTCATAGCTGACCAGCACGATGAATCCAGTACACTGTGTGGTCTTTTCCTCTCAAAACCCTCATATGATTTCGAAATCCAATAATGTCACGAACTCTCAGTCTCTCAAGGATTGAGGAAGTGGCTGAAGCCCACAACTCAGCGGTTTGAGAACACTATCTTTTCATGGGGCAGAATTCATTGACACAGCGGCCAGCTGCTGCTGTATTCAAAATTCTACAGAGACCTGCTAAAACAGCGGTGTCAGGCCACAGCAGAAGCACAGCAGTACAAGATGAATTGGTTTGGAAATGTTAAACTGCAGAAAACACTGAACTTCCTCTGGGGATCAGATATACACTAGCACTCTATTTAGCACGTCTGTGAGGAGATTACAGAAACAGTATGAAGAGCTTCATATGCTAAATAGGCTAAATTAGGATTAAAGAAATTGCTAGCATTTAGCTTTTTTTTAGTCTTTTATACATGGCAGAATAAAAATAGAAATGGGACAAAACTATCAGGAATATCAGAATTTTCCTCAGATGTGCTGGTTAAACATCTAAAACCAGACTCTGTACGACTCAAATTACACTATAAATACTTAGCATCAACTGCTAACTCAGGACATTGACAAACATCAACACTGCATTTTATTTTTGACTGCCGAAGTAGTGAATACCATAAAATGAATCTTCTCATAATTGTGCTGAACAAAAAAATATTTTAATGTAGCATATGTATCCCTGTTTGAATTAGTGTTAATTTGGATAGCTAACTTGGACTCGTAGTGCTAGTCGTTTTTGTTTATTGGTAGTTTTAGTCAGGGTCGTTCCTCTGTTCCCAGGGTCCTATGTTCCCCAGTTCAATATTCGGTTAACACACATTAAGTAAACTTTTCCAAAGGTTTATGTAATCAGGACTCATTTTCCAAGGGCCCAATTAGCTTTATTACATTTTTACTTTAAACACCAAAGACACATTTAAATGAATAACAACATACATTAGTTTAAAATCCATCCTTCAGCCACACTTTAAATTTATGAAAGTTATGAACTTGGAAAATTAACTAGGTTGCACATGCTGAACCTTCATTTGTGCTGCTCTGAAAATAGCTGTTAGTCTACATTCGTACATCCATATGGTTCAACTCCATGCATGAACAATAGTGAAATGTCTACACTAAACTGAAGAAATGCCATACTGTAGCCTATAAAACACAGTAAACAGTCATAAAAGGAACAAAATGTTAAGTATGAACATGTCCCAGCTCTCACTTATACTGAAGCTTAACTCCAGCTTTAAATCACCATGTGTTTATTACAGTATCTCACAAAAGTGAGTACACCACTCACATTTTTGTAAATATTTTATTATATCTTTTCATGGGACAACACTGATGAAATGACACTTTGCTACAATGTAAATTAGTGAGTGTACAGCTTGTATAACAGTGTAAATTTGCTGTCCCCTCAAAATAACTCAACACACAGCCATTAATGTCTAAACCGCTGGCAACAAAAGTGAGTACACCCCTAAGTGAAAATGTTCAAACTGGGACCAAAGTGTCAATATTTTGTGTGGCCACCATTATTTTCCAGCACTGCCTTAACCCTGATGGGCATGGAGTTCACCAGAGATTCACAGGTTGCCACTGGAGTCCTCTTCCACTCCTCCATGATGACATCACAGAGCTGGTGGATGTTAGAGACCTTGCACTTCCATTTGAGGATGCCCCACAGATGCTCAGTAGGGTTTAGGTCTGGAGACATGCTTGGCCAGTCCATCACCTTTACCCTCAGCTTCTTTAGCAAGGCAGTGGTCGTCTTGGAGGTGTGTTTGGGGTCGTTATCATGTTGGAATACTGCCCTGCGGCCCAGTTTCCGAAGGGAGGGGATCATGCTCTGCTTCAGTATGTCACAGTACATGTTGGCATTCATGGTTCCCTCAATGAACTGTAGCTCCCCACTGCCGGCAGCACTCATGCAGCCCCAGACCATGACACTCCCACCACCATGCTTGACTGTAGGCAAGACACACTTGTCTTTGTACTCCGCACCTGGTTGCCGCCACACACGCTTGACACCATCTGAACCAAATAAGTTTATCTTGGTCTTATCAGACCACAGGATATGGTTCCAGTAATCCACGTCCTTAGTCTGCTTGTCTTCAGCAAACTGTTTGCGGGCTTTCTTGTGCATCATCTTTAGAAGAGGCTTCCTTCTGGGACGACAGCCATGCAGACCAATTTGATGCAGTGTGCGGCGTATGGTCTGAGCACTGACAGGCTGACCCCCCACCCCTTCAACCTCTGCAGTAATGCTGGCAGCACTCATACGTTTATTCTGTAAAGCCAACCTCTGGATATAATGCTGAGCATGTGCACTCAACTTCTTTGGTCGACCATGGTGAGGCCTGTTCTGAGTGGAACCTTTCCTGTTAAATCACTGTATGGTCTTGGCCACCGTGCTGCAGCTCAGTTTCAGGGTGTTGGCAATCTTCTTATAGCCTAGGCCATCTTTATGTAAAGCAACAGTTCTTTTTTTCAGATCCTCAGAGAGTTCTTTGCCATGAGGTGCCATGTTGAACTTCCAGTGACCAGTATGAGAGAGTGTGAGAGCGATAACACCAAACTTAACACACCTGCTCCCCATTCACACCTGAGACCTTGTAACACTAACGAGTCACATGACAACAGGGAGGGAAAATGGCTAATTGGGCCCAATTTGGACATTTTCACTTAGGGGTGTACTCACTTTTGTTGCCAGCGGTTTAGACATCAATGGCTGTGTGTTGAGTTATTTTGAGGGCACAGCAAATTTACACTGTTATACAAGCTGTACACTCAATACTTTACATTGTAGCAAAGTGTCATTTCTTCAGTGTTGTCCCATGAAAAGATATAATAAAATATTTACAAAAATGTGAGTGGTGTACTCACTTTTGTGAGATACTGTATGTGCCATATAAATCTGGAGAACATAGGACCCTGGGTACATAGATACGCTCCCGTTTTAGTCTAGGCTTACTCAGCAAAAAAAAGTGCTAATAATACTAAATAAACTCACTCACTTGAGTGATTGTAGTGGGGCGTCATTAGGGATACCAGTTCTAGCTAGCTAACATTATATTAGCCTATTTTAGTCAGTTTTTCTAGGGGTTTAATTAAGGAATTAAATACTTGTCAACATGCTGTTATTGGAAGATAATACTCAACAGTTATTGTTACCAATAACAATATTGTTTTCCTAAAACAACAGTTTTATTCCTCTTACACCACTAGAATTTTTAAATTTAATGTTTTACATTACATTTAATTTTCATATTCAGTGTTGTGGAACATCCTTTAGCTGAGTTAGTTCCTTTCATTACTGTTGTTACTTACATGCATGCTGTAACATCAATACACATGGTGTACCCTCACCATCTCTTTCCTGTGGAGTAAAACTTACCGACTGTTACAAAGTACTGACACTGGAGACTCCTTCCATTAACGTTAAATCAATGTCTTCTCACAGAAAATTTGAACAACAATCATACATTTTTCTTTGTTAAATAAAGAACAACTGTTTTTTTAATCTGTTTATTTTGTTATTGGACTTCGATTATATGGAGCATCCACCATACAAGTTGTTGCATTAATATAAACAATATAAACATGTAATTTGAATTACAGCCTGAACTATTGTCAGACCTGCTGTTATAGCAAATTAATCAACACCTTTGACCAATCAGAATTGAGACTTAGTGGAATGAAACATTTCATCACATTTTATCACATCATTTCAGTCGAGAAAGCTTGATAATGTTGCCGACTAAGTTAGAAGTAACCTACGGCAGCATGTTTCTGAAACACGCTGCTTTAACGTTAGCATATGCAGGACAAGAGGGAGACTTCCTCAATAAAAACTGAATTCAACATGGCTTCCTATTCCATAGACATATCCAAAAAGTGCTTAAAAATTCAGTTTATTCATTCACTTCCATACTTTTAGTTTACTTTCAAGAGTAAGCTACTTTATCCATTTCTTTCACTTTCCTCATTCCTGTTCATTAATTCATCACAGTCCTTGTTCTTTCTCTCCACCCAGATCTCGGACATCTCTCAGGGCGCTCCTGTGCAGAACCTCATGAGCTGTCAGTGGGATTTCCTCTTCTTGAAGTGTACACCGTTTCTTGATGTGATGGCCTCTCAGGAACGTCTCTCTGTGCTCTGCTCTGTCTTTAAAGCACATGTAGTGGCTCAGAGGCTCATCCATGTGCTAAATCAGCCGTGGTTTGAAGGATTATGTTCTACTCAGATAAGCTTAGTGAAAGGGAATGCTTTGGTGAGTCTGCATTTTGTCTCCCAGTATCTGAAAGCACAACTCGGATCCTGTTCCCATCTGTTAAAGTTTTTCAGATGCTCGTGATGGAGTTAGCCGTGCGTGTAATTGTCACTTAATGTGGCCTGATTGTCCCAGTGCTGGTCGTCCTCTGGCTCTCTTGCCATCTGTTTGGTGGTTAGTGTCGCCCTCTAGCTGCTAACTGCTGGGGCTTGGACTAGAATGAAGCCTCCACCTGTTTTTGGCTTGTGGTTAATTTGAAAGGAAGGAAATGAACAAGTCTGTCAGATAGCAATGGGAATAACGATTCTTTTCAGTGAGTCAGATCACCAATAAATGCAGACTCTCCCGACTAAAAAACGCGCAAGAGTCGAGTCGTTCATGAACGACACATCATTTACTCTCAGATAGCCTGAGGAAACCCCTTTTCACTGTCACACCTAACCAGACATTTTTCATCATTCCTATGTTCCAAAGCCGATGCACAGCAGAAGCCGACAATAAGTATAATCAGACAAAACATACACACCGACCGGTGCTGGTTGTGTCATCATCCAATTATCCACTGAGAGTTTTACAGAAGTGTTTGGATGTAGCAGTGCTTCCCACATCAATAGAACAAAAAGAGTGAGCTGTCGAGTCTCTTGGTTGTTGTTGATTAGGAGCTCGTGCCTATAGGGAGCACAATGCAGATGGCGTTTTGCATGTTTTATGAGTCACTTGCATCGGCACACTTGTGTCAGGAATACTAACAGAGCCGAGTTGGTAAATCAAAAGGTTTTGAGGAGCGGTGATCAGAAGAGGCTGGAGACAGGAAGGTAAATTGTATGTGTACTGAGTGCATGCCTGAGTAGTAGCTTAGCTTTTATTAGCAAGAAAAGGCCATCTATTCTCTGGTAAAGAACAGAGGTCAGAGGGACAAAAGTAAGAACCCAAACGGGAGCATTTCCTGCATCAGAAAACTTAAAGTTACAGTTTTACCTCAGACTGTTACAAAGATCTGGTTAAATAAACATATCCTTACAGAACACATTGTTATGCGACACGGATGGAGGGAGGCAGGATGCATGCGCAGGGGAAAAAGTCAGTTTATTAGGAACAGTTTCATTCAAAAGTAATGGAACCAAACAAAGGGAAACAAACCATTATCCACAAAAAGGGTAAGGCAATAATCCACAAGAGATAATCCATATGGCAGTAATTCCCAAAAGAGATAATCCACAAGGCATATATTCCAAGTGAGATTAAATCATGAAAATGAAGCAAACCAAAACAGAAACAAACGCACGAAACTAGGCTATGATCTAGGAGCTACGAACTATGAGCTACGAGCTAATGAGCTAACGTCGAGGAACTATTAACAGGGAGCTATGAGCTATGGTCTAGGAATCATGAACTAAGGGCGAGAGAAAGCGAGACGATAGCAGGCGTACAGCACGTGCTAGGTTGACCTCTATTTAGTCTAATCTACTTTAATACTCCGCGAGGAAGCGGAAACGGGAGGAGGTTTAAATACACAGACAAATCAAAGACAAACAACGTTAAACACCGAACACCTGAAACTAATAATTAAACCATGAACGGAAAACCTATGAATGAGCAGGGGCGGAGACATGACATAAACCAGAGAACCAATAAACATAAAGGAGGTGGAGACATGACGTAAACGCAAACATAAGCACATGGTGATGTAAACAAAGCGAGAGTTCGTGAATGCATAGTCCAGCGGGTTTTTGTGAATGGAGAGGCGCTGCTCTCAGCAACACGGCGCGAGGAATGCGGAAGTGTTCGAGCGACTCCGAGAATGAGGGAAACTCTAACACACATCACCATATATCAACAATTAAATTGATATTTTTATGTGGAGCGTCCACCGTGTACGTTGTTTACTATAGAAATAAAGAAAACTAACATATCAGAAAGAATACATTAATACAAACTAAAGTCTGTGCCGTTCTGTTACAGAAAATTAATCCAAGACTTCAGACCAATCAGAATCAAGCATTCAGCACCACTGAGTTTTATTATTTATTAATTCATTTCATTTATGTTTAGATTTTTAGACATTTAAGGTGAGAATCAGGGTTAGAGGTCAAAGCATTACTTACAGTTTTAATCCTATGAAATCCAGTAATCACTATCTCTGTCCAAATTTCTAATTCTTTAATAAAGTCATATTTGCATACAAATACATACAGTAAACACATACAGTTATTTATTTTCCCATGAATGTAAGAGATTGTACTTATTTTTCAAATCCTTGCAATGATCTATGATATCTCTGTTTTACCAGTTCAGAAGAAGAAAAAAATAAAGAAGAAGAAAAAAAAAAAAAAAAGGCATACGTTAAAATATTTTTCTACCCTGGAATGCTGGGAAGCATGAAGATAACAGGTCTCTCTTCTGCTTTTACTCTGACACACTCACTGAGAAGCTTGGGTCATGTTGTGTGTCAGTGATGTGCACACACACACACAGACACGCACACTTCTGAATGCGCAGTTTAGACTCCTCTTGTTCCTCTTTCCTCACACACACACACACACACACACACACACACACACACACACACACACACACACAGTCAGGGGAGTGATGGACACTAATGGCAAAACAGAATGTCAACCCAAAAGTCTGCCTGGTTCAAGACAGACTGTCAAACAGAGAAAAACACAGTTTGACTTGTGCCACAGAATATAATGGTGAAGGATAGGATTTCTCTGGAAGCATCATTTATACTCCTTTGAGCTGCGACTTCGCTGATAAACTCTGATACTCTGCGTATCTACACAATAAAAAAACCCCACAAAGTCGACAAGTGTTTTCATTGTGCCTTGAAGTTAGAGTCTATTTTATATTAAACCCAACTGACAGATTATACGCTGCATTCGACTAAAACCTGTAACTCGGAATTTCCGACCTCAGACTGTGAAAAACCCAAGAAATCTACTCGAACAATCTCCTCAACTCCGGGTTCAGCAAGTGACATCAAATCAACATGGCTGCTCACAGTATGAACAGTAAACAAAGCAGCACTTCTTTACATTTAAGTGCATTATACTGCATATACTAGTATTTCCTTTAGATCAATCAACATACAAACATATTCACTCGTTAAATCTATTAACACTGACTGTACAGTTTGCTGTTTTTAGCTTCTTGCTAACAAAAGACAAACACGCCCTGTGTCTCAATCAGCTCCCTAGTTCAGTAGTCAGGGCACTGATCAGGGAGTCGGCCATTTCAAGGGCTGTCTCAGTTGCAAAATCCTTCCAATGCATTGGAAATCCCACAATGCACCGCAAAAACGAGAGAGCATCGATGCTCACTATGTTACTTTACTGGAAGTGATGTCATATTTTCTGAAACCTCTCAGCTCGAAAAAAAAAATGGGGGATGAACTCTCAGCGAACTTCTGGCTACAAATGTAAGTAGCTTGTTATTGTTGTTGTAGCTCTCAAATGATTACTTACGGTAGCAATTTTTAACTTTATTTGATGTTCTATATATGGTTTGTTTGAGTCTAACGACTTTTAAGTGTTTAATGTTTTTTTTTTAAAATCCATGTAACGTCTGAACGTATCAAACTGATTTCTGAATCAGCCTGGATTTAGCAAAGAAGTTTCTCTGTTTCTTTGAGCTGTGAATCCTGATCAGTAACCCCCCTCTGGTCTTCACCAGATACCATCGGAATGCGACAGGGGACACGACCCCCCTCTTCAGACACACACACACACACACACACACAAACGCACACACACATCCACACACACACAATGGGAGAATCTCTTTTCAATGTAACATGTAATTATATGTAATTATTCGATGTCCAAATAGTGCGATGTTTTTTTGTTTGCATATATTGTGAGTTTATGTAACGTAACTATAATGATTTTAGATAGCTTAACTTAGGATATTATTTTAAATGTCTGTAACCATGTTTCACCTTTTAATATTTTCATAAATTCATCGAATTTGGTATGTAGTTAATCGTCTTGTGATACCCTGATTGATTATGCATATCATATTGCAATGGGGTACATTATTTCATGCTTTTCCTTAATTTCATATGTAATACGGTTTAAACTGGCTCCTCCCAGGACATGCAAATCCAGGTCTGAGACCAGACAAAGAGAGTTCATCCCGCCAACAAATCCAACTTCCTGATTGGCCAATAGCCCAAAGAGGCGTGTGCGTTGGTGTTGTCCTTAAAACAACACCACGCTTTGAAACTTTTTCTCTCCTCAACTTCCACTTCTGCAGACCCTCTTCAGGTTTCCCTCCCCCGGGGGCCACGTGCCCCGGGGAGAAGGAATCTCTCTCTCTCTCTCTCGGACAAAAGATGCAACCGCCTCATGGCTCACACCTTTTCAAACGACGAACCAGCGAACTCCTACTGGACCGCGCGAACGTTCAAACACCCAAGCCATGCAAGTATAGTTAATGGATCTATATCTGCGTTAAGATTGTACCCCTGTTTACAGGAGATTTAAGTTCATTGCTGGTTTTGAAAACGGCTAATTAATTGTGTTTTTGTCTGCCATTTTATTTTATTACTTTCTCTCTACACTTTCTCTCTTCTTGTATATAGATGTACATATGTATTGTTTGCTTAGAGTTAGTTGTGTGTATCCATAGTTACACTTAGTTATTAAAATCTATTATCACCATGCTTGATTTTTGGTCACGCGATGAGTCCCTTAAGTTCTGCGACCTCGCTACCTGCTCTGAAAATGGAAATTCCTTCGTGGCCAGAAGGATAAACTCCCTCTTTAGAGTTCATAATTCCAAACTAGACTACAGCTAATCCTAAAAGCTGATCTAGACCACATACATAGTCATAATTAATTATAATCCGTTGTAGTTAATTATCTATATGTATATGTGCACATACATGAATTCCCTTTCATGGCTGATGTATATTTATAACTGGTCACAACACGCGTTGATTAGATATATAGATATATTTCACGCCATTCGAGTTAATTCCTTATATAAATTGCAGAATACATATAAACGTGTTAAACATCTTTTTAATTTGTTACATGAATTGTAACTGGTGGAGAATATTTATTTAAACGTTGCAGATTCATCAGATTTACTACATATTCTGGTAGATAATGCGGGCACGCTTTAAAACTCATCTCCTTTAAAAAAGGTGCTTTGAATCCAAGCGTGCGCTTCTGTTTCGTTTTTCATGTTTAAAGTTGAGTCATTACATTATTCTGGTGGAAAATGATGCGAATGATGAGGTCGTTACATCCACTAGCTTGCCTATGATCCTGCTTGACATATTATGTTACATTGTTGATATTTATTCAATTGTCAGTTTCTCTAGAAAAACTCGAACAGAATGAAATTTGTATTGCTTCTTTATTATAATTTTTTTGGGGGGGATATTATTTGGATTTTAAATGCTATGAAAATGTTCTAAAAATCTTCCTGCTCTTTCAATCCAACAATAATTTTTAAAAAGAAATTGTAATGTATTTCACAAGTTTAGCATACCGTTTTATTTTTTTCAATAAAATATGAAAAAAAGGAAAATAAAAAAGCTATGAACACATTTTTTTTTTGTATCTACAAAGACAGGCTACGTGAAAGCCAAGGATTTCAAGCTTCCACATATCTTTATGTATTTATTTAATTTATTTACCAGTACAAAATCCTTCAAACTGGACTTTTTTAATACAAACCCTCCTCTGATTCCACATCCGTACACTGGCGCTGCAGAGAGCGTCTGCTCGGGAGAACCTGCTCCTCAGAGCATGGAAGTGTGGGCCACTGCTCCATGCTGGCCACCTAGATAAGACCCAGAGCCTGTTGGGAAATGTGTTCCTCCCAGCTTTATCAGCTTAAAACACGGGGCCTTTCTGCTCCATAATTCTCTGGGCCGTGCGGTTAAGCGGTAGTCTGGCAGAGACGAGCTACGAGAACTTTCAGGAAGCCTGAATCACCTCACTGAGGACAGAGAAAGAAGTGGACAGCATATCAGCATCAAAAGTGAATCAACAGACTTTTATCTAACTAGACCTTTTTATATGGTTACTTTGATCATACGTGTGAGTGCGAAAGTTTGCACACCCTTAGAACAGAGATTTCATTCACACCAATGGAACATTGGTATATGTCTCACAGTTGTTGTTTTTTTAATTATCACAAGTAACAAAAATGGCCAAAAGTGTATGCTATGATATTAATACTAAACAACACACACACACACACACACACACACACACACACATTAATATCCATTTACAAGTTTGCATCTCCCTTTTTGAATGTAATATAATTATTCTCTTATAACTTGTATATCCACCCTCTGCCTTTATAGCAGCCTAAGTTTCTTTCATATCCTCTGAGCAGGATTTAAATCAGCCTCAACATATAAAGCCTGTATGAAGCATATAAAGTTTGTGCGTTAAGGTTTCTTGGTAACGTGACAAACTGCAGTGTTTTGTTTTGTTTTTCTTTCCATTTTTCAAGGAAGAGAGGGAAAAAAAACAGGCTCGTGATGGAACGAACTTGTTGCATGGATAATCCATAATATTAAACATAACTATAAACATAAAAAGTACTACATATCGTTCTTTAGTAAATTAAAAAATCATTAGTGTTGACAAATAGCTGTGTGTAAAAAGAATTCTTCAAAAAAAGAATATTGTAAACTTGTATACAGTATATTATAAATATATTTTTCATATTGTAAGTATGGTAAATATATTGTAAAATAGTGTAAAAAGAATATTCCATTTTGTAATTTCTTTTATTTAAAGACTTTTTTTTTTTTTATTTAAAGAATTGTAAAAGAGCGCTACAGCTTCTTTTTCCCACCCAGAAACCACTGGGGATGCAAAACTTTGCACACAACTGTACATCTTCACTAAAAATAACATATTTGAACCAAGATCCCGTCAAGAGTCGACTTGTATGCCAAGTTACAAATGTCAAAGGTTATCCAGAGGGACCTGTTAGTTGTTGTAACTTACTTATAACCCCATTCATATGAAATTCAATACGATTATTTGAAATGAAATTTTAAATTGATAGAAATTTGTAACTAGTTTGATCCAGGCTCAAATATTAAACATACCATGCGTGTAATGTATTATACATTTTTTCCCCCCATTCAAAATCTTCGGGGGATGCAAAAACTTTTGCACCCAAATGTAGCTGTCCCTACATATGAAATATTAAAGACAGTTAGACATCTATATAGACATTAATAATACATATTTTTTTCTTTTAAAATATGATAAAAATAGCACTAATTTTTAAAACAATTCTGTCAAGATAAATTAGCTGAACTTATGCTGAAACTTATGCTGAAATGTTTAATTTTTGCAATTTCGTGTTTTATGTGCATTTCAGAATCTGTTGCACTGATTTTCAGACTTGTGTTGCCACTTTCCCATTGAAAAACCATCTGTCAGAGCATGATGTGTTTTGAAAACAAAAAACAAAACAAAAACATTTGTTTAGTGGTAATTGCACTAATTAAGCAGCTGCGATCAAGCGACGTGAGCTGATGGATTTAACATCAATGTCCTCAGGAAAAGATATGCAGAATGTTCTGGATTATTAGTGGAAATTCAAAAAGTGGGGGGAGACGGAGGACAGAAATGTGTCTGCGGCATGCTAATTCACTTTCAAGGCTGAAACAAGGACATCTCAGTTGTACTCCTTGAGGGATTTATTAAAAACGAGTAAGAATGTCTGTAATGACTGATAATGGCTATAAAACATTTAATCATATCATTTAATTATGTATATTATACAGAAATCCAAGTTGATATCTCAAATTTTGCCTTAAAACTCCACAGCATGGGCTCTGTCCTTTTCAGACAGACGTCTACGAGCAAATTCGCACCTTT